>RCUC01152955.1:0-82161 GCA_003697995.1 Taxidea taxus jeffersonii | reverse complement strand
TTTTTTTTTTTTTTTTTGAAGCTCTTCTGCTGATTTCAACGTATAGACAAACTTGAAAGCCAGTTCTTAGATTAGTAGGTGCCTAATTTCTAACTTTTCCATCTAGTTTGGGATTCCTTCCTTACGCCTTCTCATAGTCCTCCATAACGTTCCCACATGTGTTAATTGCCTCTCCCACTAGACTGTAAGCTCCATGAGGTTGTGTCCATTGTGTGCACTTGCCTTTTCCTGGGGTGTGGGACAAAGCCTGGCATTCAGGGGGTGTCTGATCAATAACCGGGGAAAGCAGGAAAGCTGGCATGTGGATTTATTAGTTTTCCTCCCACTCAAAGCTGGCCCTCCTCAAAGGCTAGAAAGCAGCAGCTTGCTGGGGCTCAGGTACCCGTGCCCACATGGTGAGTCAATGAAACAGATGTTAAGAAGAGGAGGGCTTCCTGCTGGGAGGCAACCACACTTCTATCACCTGCGGAGTGTTTCCTTGCCTTGGGGAACGTATCTACTGCTGGGCCACGACAAAGACCGGGATTATCAAGGATTACATTTGATTGTTGGGCAACCCTCCCACAAAGATATTGGCCTACTAATTTATTTTTAATTAATTGTCTTCAGCAATGAACATTTGTCAAGAAAAACATTCTCAATCCTCAACAGTCAAAGGATATTCCCATCTGACTCTTGCTTAAGTTGATAGCATATTTCTTGATGAATAGTCACTGGTATGGACAATACATTAAAAATAAGTTAATAGAGTGACATATTTGCACAAAAGCAGCTGATTAATATCAATATCACTCTAGAATGTCCTTACAGGGACCAGGGATAGGCTTGGTGTACGACCCCCAGGATGCTATCTTGAAGGACAGCTTAGTTATGTGTTCAGAAGGATAAAAAATTTAAGATGCTTTTTCACGTAAAATGCACTGATCAATTAAAGATGATGATAGGACGATCCTGACCTCCATCTCAATGGTTTGCATTTTCTTTTCTGCATCCACTTTTACAGATTTGTTGCATTATATCACAAACATGGAAAAAGATCTTACTGAAAGGAAAAGTAAGCGGTGGTCATATTGAATGACTAGACATCCCAACTAGCATCTACCAGAAGATTCTGCAACTGACCCTTTCTGCAGCTCCACATGATTCATTTTGTGCTAATGTCTCCCGGTCTCCACCCTTAGAATGAAAGTAATAAAATTTGCCTTTAATTAAAGTTTCTAAAGTTGGGTCCAATGGAAAAATGAAATACTTGAGGATATGACTTAGCCTGTGCTAGGAATTTTATAGGCAGTTCACCAAGGATTTTTTTTCCAAGTGATTTGCACGATAGGCAGAATGTATTTTAAGCTGAACGCCCTGAACTGGAAACCGCGCACAATAACCTGTCCCAAAAGCAATTATCGCATCAGGACACACCCGTTGGGATTCAGCACTCCTATTTAAAGTCTGTCCAAACACCACAGCCCACGTGTATAATGGCTTTGGCAGAAGGGTGAGAACCAGCATCTGCCAGAATCTTATTTAACGGAGCAGGAAATGGATGTTTTCCGAACCAAAGTTTTAAAAGCCGAGAAATACCTATTTTGTGAACGGGATTTATGGTTTCATTCCCATGAGAAGAAGAAATAAAAGAAAATGGACAAAATTTAATTCCATAAAGACATCACAGCCCTGGAGCCCATTCTCTGATGGGAATGGAGGGTGTTTGTGGAGCAAGCCGGCTTGAGAGGTAATCTGCTTGAAACTCAAGGTTTTTCTACCCGTGCAAACATATTTTGATCTCTGAGATTTCGAGTATAAGATTCAGTTCCAGCATTACCTTTCCCAGGAAGTCTTTGCTCGTACCTCCTCTTCTGCACTCTGCACTCTGCCCTTCTGCCTTCTGCCCCCCTGCACCCCCCTGCCCCCTTTTATGTCGCATACTTAACAATGGGTTTCCATGTTATTTTGGAATTGCCTTCCTGTCTGTTAGATGATGACCACGGATACTGTTCTGCTCATCCTTATTCCTGCTGGACCTAGTGATTGCTGTATCAATGAATAAAGGAACAAAGATCATAATTGCTATCACAGGCTTGGTACAGTGTAGGTGGTGACACTTGGAAGCCAGGCAAATAAAGCTAGTCGTGGGCCACTCTTGTTTGCACATGACTAACTTGTACCACCATCTTGCGTCATCTGAAGGCTGAGTGTTCTGCATGTCAGGAAGCACTGTGGTTCCATTTAGTCAGTGTGTTTTGGCCCTGTTGGATTCTTGTAGTTGCCTGCTGCAGTGATGTGGGTAGGCAGGGAGGGAGGAATGGAGCGAAGCCCAAAGAAATTTCTCAACAATCAAAGCCTGTCTTCTTCAAGGACTTTTCTTTCCTTACCGTTAAAAGAAAATATTACTTTAACACCTCTTTCCCTGAATCACCTTCTAAGAGGAGAGAACATAGAAAATCATTTAGCAATGATGGTCAAGAATTATTTTGGTTCAGTATAATTCTAGGGGAAAAGCTGCACTGGCTCGAGGCCCTGGCCTTTGTGTTCTGTGGAAGATACATTTCAGAGGTCTCAGAGTGGAGGGTGGAATGTTAGGGGATTCTGGGTGACAGGCAGGAACTTGACCTAATAATCAAAGGTGGTTCGATGAGGGGCAGAAGAACGGGGTAGAATACTGAAAAGCCATGGAGTGAACTTGAGAAAGGAGACCGAAGTTAAAATAAAAAAGCAACAAAGATGATTTCATCTCTTGAGCAAAGAAAATGTGATGTGTAGTTTTTTTCCTCAGGAAAGATCAAATTAGCCAGAAAATGTGGCTGGTTTACATTGTAATGGTGTGTTAAAATTATTCTGATTCTTAAAATACTAAAGTTTTATGAGAGGAGAGTACCTTTACTTAAAACTGTTGCTCCCCCAAATTATACGGAAATAGGTGATGTTATGTAACTCTGAGGAAATGCCCACTCCACACAAAGAAGAGATCCCATCATCTACACGGATGGCTGAAGTCTGCTCAGCTTTATCTGTGGTGATTCCGTTCCCATGACCTCAGAGCCCAAAACATCAACCTTTGTAACTCTCTGCCTCTCTGTCTGTATTTACTTTCCAGAACTCTGTAATATTTACAGAGGGGGTCAATGAGTCTGAGTAACTGAAACTAAATAACTTATTCATAAAAAGGTACCTTTTGTGTAGAAATGAAAAAATTTAAAAGTCATTTCATGTTATCCTGCTGATGATAAAGTGTAAGTTAACTTCTGTGCTCAAACAAGAGCTCACTTTTTACAAACTTTATTTTTGTTAGGTCTTTTCACCAATCAACCAGTGAAGAATAGGACAAAATATTACCCAAGTCAGCAGGCTTTATCTAGGATACAAATCTTGTATTCGGAATGTGAGATTTCCTTATAGAAAAGTTACTAGGGCAATAGCAGGGAAAGGTATCGAGCTATCTGGCCAGCAGACACATGAAAAGATCACTTATCATCAGAGAAATGCAAATCAAAACCACAAAGAGATATCACCTCATTCCTGTCCGAATGGCTAAAATCGAAACCTAAGAGACAGCAAGTGTTGGCGAGGATGTGGAGAACAGGAACCCTTGCACACTGTTGGTGGGAATACAGTCTGGTGCAGCCACTCTGGGAAACAGTATGGAGGGTCCTCAGAAAATAAAAAAATAGAGCTACCCTATGATCCAGCAATTGCACTACTGGGTATTTGCCCAAATGATTAAAAAACAACAACAAAAACCCCACTAATTTAAAGGGATACATGCACCCCTATGTGTATAGTAGCATTATTTACAATAGCCAAGATATGGAAGCAACCCAAGGGTCCACTGATAGATGAATGGGTAAAGAAGTGGAATGTAAATACAATGGAATATTACGCAGCCATCAAAAGAATGAAATCTTGCCATTTGCAGTAACATGGATGGAGCTAGAGAGTATAATGCTAAACGAAATAAGTCAGTCAGAGAAAGACAAATACCAGATGACTTCACTCAAAAGTAGAATTTAAGAAACAAAACATGTGCACAAAGAAGAAAAAAAGAGAGACAGACAGACAAACCAAAAAGAGACTCTACGCTAGAGAACAAACTGGTGTGAGAGGGGGGATGAATGAGACAGGAGATGGGGATTAGGGAATACACTTATCATGATGAGCACTAAGCAGTGTATAGAATTGTCGAATCACTATATTGTATGCCTGAAGCTAATATCACACTGTATGTTAACTGTACTAAAATTAAAATTAAAAACTTAATAAAAAAGGGGTTTGTTTATGCATAGACAAACACTGCCTGATAAATATTTATCATAATTATAGTAATCATGTAGTAATTATATGCATAAGGTATAATGCACATATGCATTATAATGCATAATGTAATTACATGTATAATATTGCATTTTATGTACCACTTACACATATAGTAATGTAACTGTCTTCTTTTTCTTTTTATTTTTTTCTTTTTAAGATTTTATTTATTTATTTGTCACACAGATCCCAGGACTCTGGGATCATGACCTGAGCTGAAGGCAGATGCTTAAGGGACTGAGCCACCCAGGTCTCCCATGTAATTGTTTTCTTAAAAACAAACAAACAAGTATCTCTCTGTCTTTGCTAATATCTACCATGTGTTGGCACCACACTAAGTAAATTATATTTCATTTATTCTTCCCCACAAGACCGTAGAGTGGTATTGCTAGTCTGGCTATGTCACAGATGATCTGATGTGGAAAATACTTAGAGAGACAACTGGGTGGTCCAGACCTCATCTCATGGTCTGTTAGAGGAGCTGAGATGTGAGTGGAGGTCCAGCAGTCACCAAAGCTTGAGTTCCTACCCATTTCAGTATAACATCTTTGATCACTGAAGCCCTACACAGGGCACAAGACTGTTTATAAAATGTTTTCATTCTAATTTAGAGAACAAACCCAAATGTAAAACAACAAAGGGACTGGAGTGCTACGTTAACATCATAAACCAACTTTATCTCAGCTTATACAGCTTTTATTTGCAAGCCAGTTCCAAGTGAATTCCAAGCTATTTTTTGGACCATTCTTTTCTTTCCAGAATATTTTAAAATAGAATCACTTAAGGCCTATGGCATTTGAAGAATTTACACATTTGTGCTTCCCATGAAAACGGGAAATCATTAATTCTCCAAAAAGGGCCTGCTTCTCTCTCTTTTTTTGTTCTTTCTTCCTTCCTAACTCAAAAGGTGAAACTGGGAAGGCTTCTGGGTGACTCAGTTGTTAGGCGTCTGGCTTCAGCTCAGTTCAGGATCCCAGGGTCCTATGATTGAGCCCCATGGAGCCCCATATCAAGCCCCACATCTGCTCCGCGGGAAGCCTGCTTCTCCCTCTCCCACTCCCCCTGCTTATGCTCCCTCCTCCCTCACTGTGTATCTGTCAAATAAATAAGTAAAATCTTAAAAAAAAAAAAGTGAAATTGGGGAAGTGGGTTGATGGGCATGAGGCCCCCAGGGAACACGCTCCAAAATGATTCTCTGGCAGTCAAGTGTGTTTTAAAATGTCTGGAAAAAACGAGGCATGACTCCTTTAAGAAAAGACTGTATAATGTTTCGTGATACCCCAAATGGCTGTTGGGCTATTAAAAATGCTCAACATGGAAAGATGTTTACTTAGGATTGCATGAAAAAGTGGATTGTGAAACAGGCACAGTGTTTCCCCTGTTGCGAAAGGCACATGGAAAGGACAGACAAATGAATGTTAGTGTGTTAGTTCGCTAAGGTTACCCTATCAAAGCACCATAAACTGGGTGATTTAGAGAATTCTGGAGGTTGGAAGTCTGAGATCAAGATGTCAGCAGAGTTTCTCCTGAGTCTCCCGTTCTTGGCATGTAGACAGCCATCTTCTTTCTTAACCCTCCCATCATCTTCCCTCCGTGTGCGTCTGTGTCCAAAAACCTCTTATGAGGACAGCGGTTATATTATGTTGGGGTACACCCTAGTGATTTCATTTTAACTTAATCACTCCTATGAAGACCCTATCTTGAATATAGTAACATTCTGAAGTATTGGGGGTTAGGACTTCAAAACATGAGTTTGGGGGAGATGCAATTCAACTCATAGCAGACTTCCTGAGTGAGAGGCAAGGGGGTCAATCCTCCCTTTGCCAGGATGGTGGGCAGCACTGTCTGAGGAGAGGTGTCATTCTGGACAAGGAGACCTCACTGCATCCACTCCTCATCCCAGTCAGGGAAGCTGGAAACCTCATGTCTTGGTAAACTGACTGAAAATTCAGTCAGTTCTTGGATTTCAGTTTTTGAACCCAGTTACCATCCTACAGTTTTGATATGCAGTTTTGGAAAGAAAGACTTCTTATAAATCACTGTGAAAAATTCAACCCTTCATAAGCGTTAAAAGCAGAGTAACAAATGCTCTAAACTAAAAATGGTGTGAGGTGAAGAGATAGCCTCATAAATGAAGACATGTTCACAAACTATATTTCAGTCAATATTCTTCAAGGACCCACCATCACAGAGGCACCAAACAAGGCTCTTGGGATACAAGGAGAAAACATACAGAACTCCTACCCTCTAGGGACAGGTGGGGAAGGATGATGAACAGAGAGTTCTAGTACTGTGGGATGTGGGCTATCTGAGAGGTATATCCTGGCACAGTGGCAAATGAGCAGGAGTTAATTAAGCAGGCATGGACAGGTGGGCGGGAGGGCTCCAGGTTAACACCATAGCAAAGGTAGGAGTGAGGAGCAGGATAGGGCCTGCCGAAGCCTGGGAACCATGAAGGCTTTGGCTTAGTTGGAGACATGGGGGCTAATGAGGGAAGAGGTAAGTTTCGGAACTTACAAAGGAGGTGAGACTCTGTGTTGTGGGTAAGGGGGGATCTTTTAAAGTGTTACAAGCACATGCTTAGAAAGCCATGTAGAAGGATGGACAAGAGCAGGGTAAGTATTGTTGCAGTCTAATTAGTAGGTTAGTGCAAGAATTAATGTGAAGAATGAGCAACGCCTGGACAAGATTGTTGGAGACGGAGGGCAGTGGTCACTAGAGATACATTTAGGATTAGAATGAGGGGCTTGAAGACTCTTGGAAAGTGGAGATGAGGGGAAGGAAGAGTCTAGAATGTATTCAGTGACATTTATCTAACCAAGACTTATGGAACTCCTACCACATGACAGATATGGCGCCAGACGTTGAGGGTACATTAATGGTAAGACAAATCACGTTCCTGCTCAGACTGAGCTAGAGTTAGGTGAGGATGGGAGACAACCGAAAGACACATTTGTAATGAAATGGGTGAGAATGATGATGGCCGAATGCCTCCTAGCTCCCTATTTTGGTGTCTCCTAGTACTTGCTACCAACCAAATCAGACAGCCCAGAAGACAGAAAAGATAATGAGTCTGGTTTTGGACATGTTGAGTTTATGGTGGAATATACATAATGTAATACATTATTTCCTACTGCCATTGGGAAATAGGACTATTTTTCCAAAAGGGTGTCTTCTTCATATATGGCAGCTCCCTTCTTAATCCATAGTTTAGTACAAGGGTAAACTTTCTTAGTTAAGTATGAAGTGAATGAAAGCAGACAAAATTACTGGCATGTGTGGGGCATATTTTCTACTAAAAAAAGTAATTCAGGAGCACCTGGGTGGCTCAGTGGGTTAAAACCTCTGCCTTCCACTCAGGTCATGATCCCAGGGTCCTGGGATCGAGCCCCGCATCAGGGCTCTCTGCTCAGCGGGGAGCCTGCTTTCCCCACCCCCCCTCTCTCTGTCTACTTGTGATCTATCTGTCAAATAAATAAATGGAATCTTAAAAAAAAAGTTTTAAAAAATGTAATTCGAAAAAACCCCAACAAGGTAAGTAAAAAAACAAAACAACAACAACAACAAAACTACCAACCAACCAACCAAAAAAAAAAAACCCATAAAATATGGAGGAGGTGTATAGATCATGGATGCAATTTTTAACAGAGGTAAATTTTTGCAAAGGCAAGCCTTTCAAAAAGACATTTTAATGAAGAGTTGAAGGAATTGAAGGAGAAAGTCATGCCAAGACTTGGGGGAAAGACTATTTTAAGGCTTACAACAATAAATGCAAACAGTCTACTGAAGCAGGACAGAAGGCCAGCGAGGAGGCCAGCGAACAGTGAGGAAGCAGAGTGACCAGAGGGGAGAACGGTCAGAAGCAAGGACAAATAAATGGTGGAGAGAAAATGATGTTGGGGCCTGGCTGTATATAAAGAGTCTGTATAAAAAGAGTCTGGCTTTTACTTGGAGTGAGATTGGAAGACACGAGATGGTTCTTAGCAGCGTGAACTTCCAATTGTGTGTTTTACTCCCCCATGCACTGAGCACTTAATTGAATCTGGCTTGGAGATGGTGTCGGATCCCATGGTCCCACCAGACTGCTCCCCTCTGCTGCCACACCCTTCAGAAGGTAACCACAAGTCCAGCTCATCACCCATGTGCAGAATGTCTGGCGGTGGATCGGAGGTCCCCGTCACCTCAGGTTTGGCTAATTTGCCCGAGTGGCTCACAGAACTCAGAGAAACATTGACTTACACTTAGCTGTTTCTGAGAGGGCTATTATAAAGGAAACAGATGAACAGCCAGGGTAAGGACGGCTGGAAGGAGTTTCCATGCCCTTTCTGGGCGTGTCTGCATGTGTTCACCAACCTGGAAGTTCTCGGAAGCTTGCCCTTTTGGGTTTTCATGGAGGCTTCATGACACAAGCGTGACTGATGAAATCACTGGCTTTTGGTAACTGAAATCCATCTCCAGCTCCTCTTCCCTCCCAGCCTCCCAGCAGGTCAAGGGTGAGACCGGAAACTCCAACCCTCTAATCTCATGGTTGGGTCCTCTGGCAACCAGGCCCCGTCCTTAGGTTACTTAGGAGCTTCCCCAAAGTCACCGCATTAATATAACGAAAGACAACTTTATCACTCTCATAACTTAGGAAATTGCAAAGGTTTTAGGAACTCCGTGCCAGGAGTTGGGAGGGAGACCAAATATGTATTGCTTAGTACGTAGCAAATATCACTGTCCCCGTTGTGTTTTGTAGGCTCATGACTCTGCTCTGATTCCTGTGGGAAGAGCAGGATGCAAAGGGGCAAGGACAGAATCTGGGACAGAGGTCAGAGGTCAAAGGCTATTGCAAGACTAAATAGAGAGATGATGGGAGTTTGGATCAGAACGGTGAACAGACTTTAATTAGTTCATCTAATTAGCTGGGGGCTGTTGAGAAGTAGTCAAATTCTGGATGTTGAAAGAAAAAGCTGAAGAGCTGGAAGCAGAGTGGGAGAGAAGGTGAGGTGAGGAAGATGAGGAGGATGAGAGATCTCCAACTAGCATGATCTGAATTATGGAGTTGCTATTCCATGAAGTGATGTAGACCAGGGAAGAACAAATTTGGACAAGGGACCAAGTGTGGCTTTGGAAAGGTTAATCTGAGATACTTATTAGACGGTGAAGTAGAAAAGTTGAGTTGGGGCCATGGGGGCTGAGAGCCTGGAGTTTCTGGAGAAGGTCTAGAATGCAGATTAATACATAAATACATTTGAGAGATGAAGCCTATTAATGGTCTTTAAATCCACAAAGCTTATACACTGTGTTTCATACATCCCTCTCAGGCAATCAAGACCTTTGCTTTTGCAGACAAGCAGGCTGATATTTCAGCCACTTCATATCTATCATATGTATGTGTATCCCATACACTCACGTATATTTCATACATATGTATATATGCCATTCAAATCCTAGTTACATACATAAGACACAAAAGGCACCCGCAAAGTGGTTCATAACAACACTGCTCATCATATTTTAGCCTGGAAACAACTCATATGTCTGTTGCAGGTGGAAAGGGTAAACAAATTCTGGTGAATATGTACAACGGAATAATGTACGGCCACGAGAAGGGACACATGATAACTACCCACAGGAAAGTAAATGAAGCTTTCACACATACTGTTGACCAAAAGAAGCCAGACCCAAAAAAGTGTTTGTTGCACCTTCCTATCTATATAGAATGGGGAAGAAAGTGAGAAGTCAAAATGGTGGTTGACATTGGTGGGTAGTGACTTGAAGGGGGCACAAGAGGGTCTTTGGATAGGCAGGTCCTGTTCTTTCTCTTGAACTGAGGGCTCATGGTGTTCACTTTGTGAGAAACCATCAAATTGCGTACTTATGATTTGTGTGTTTTTCTGTATATATATTTTAATAAAGTACCTGAGCTATCTTTATGCACCCTATTTTTCCCCTTAGCTCCTGATGTTGCAGATGACTCAGTAAAGAAGAAGACATTGATACAGTTGGTGAGAGGAAAACATTATAATGTCTTTAAATAGATGAGGGGATATGGGAAGTAGTAGACAAGTAGAAGCTTTGGTCAATGCTTGGGACATGGGCAGATCATCCACAGTGTCTGGAAAAAGCAGCTATGGAAAACAGTACCGAGCTTCCTCAAAAAATAAAAAATACAATGTCTGTATGATCCAGCAATCCCACTTCTGGGTATATGCCCCAAGAATTAAAATCAGTATCTCAAAGCGACAGCTTCACTACCATATTCATTGCAGCATTACTCACAACAGCCAAGACATGGCTTGTTGTCCATCAACGGATGGATGGATAAAGAAAATGTGGTATCTACATATGATGAAATTTTATTTATCCAGCCTTAAAAAAACAAAAGGAAATTTTGCCCGTTGGGACAACATGAATGTTCCTGGAGGACATTATGCTAAGTAAAATAAGCCAATCACAGAAAGACAAATACTGCTTGATTCCAGATTATATGAGGTTTCTAAAGTAGTTCATGGGAACAGTTAAATGGTGGTTGCCAGAGGCTGGTAGGTGGGGGAAACGGGGCAATGTTTTTCAACAGGCATTAGAGTTTCAGTTTCACAAGATGAGCAAATTCTAAGATCTGCTGTACAATGTCAAGCCTCTAGTTGACAATACCTTGTTGTGCAATTGAAACTGTGTGGAGAGGATAAATCTCAGGTTAAGCTTTCTAATCACAGGGGGAAAAAAAGGGGGGGAAGGCAGGAGGAACCTTCTGGAAATGATGGGTATATCTATTACCTTGATCATGGTGATGGTTTCATGGGTATATATATATATCTCCAAATTCTTCGACTTGTATATATCAGAGTCTTAAAGGGAAGAAAAAAATATTGAGGAATTTCAGAGGTCCCTAGTTTTTCTTTTGAGTATATATATGAGGAACAATGTTGCCCTCTAGTGTTCAAGCTTTTTTTTATTTTTATTTTTTAAATTTCATGCTGGAAATGATGGCAAAGGGTCCCAGAGTCCCTGGGAAGACAAAAATTTTTTTAAAAAATTCTAAAATTAAAAAAAAATTTTAAATGTCTCATGGCATTTTTAGTTAAGGTTTTCAATTAGGACAGAAATGAAAGTATTACTAGTGCTCTCTAGAAATCATCCATTAACTGGAAGAAACCAAGGAAAGACTATAGGAACAACAGTGTGAAGCTTGTGTACATAGTAGATCCTTGATGTGGAGCCACAGTTAGTCTGTGATCCAGTGAGATGTTTCCATTATTTTCAGGCATTTGTAGAATCTCCAGGGTTTCTCTTAACGTGACATGCTAGGTATACGATACACTGGTGCATGCACACACACGGCAAAATTTCGTACTCAAGATGGATAGTTTCGCTTTTTATTAAAACCATTCTTCCAAAAAAAAAAAAGAGAGACATTCTTCTAGAACAAATTTCTTGAAATAAAATAATTTTTAAACTTTTTCCCTCTCTTGCTGCTGTGAGTATGATCAAACACATTTTTATCTTGAACTCATAAGGATGTTGTCTTTTGGGAATTGGAAGCCAAGAAAATGAGGTAAGAATAGTAATATTGATCCATTTATAAATCGAGGAAAAGGGCATATGAATTAAAAAACTGGCAGCATACAGGGAAGGTTGGTCTGCAGTGTCCAGCGTCCTTCCCTTCATTTAGAGCTTTTCTCTAGGGACGCCTATGCCTGGCTGGCTCTGTCTGTAGAGCACGTGACTTTTGATCTGGAGATTGTGAGTTCGAGCCTCATGGTAGGTGCAGATGTTACTTAAAAAAAAGTCTTAAATAAAAAAAATAAAGTTTTTTTCTAGAAGCTGTGAGGATCCCAGACCTCTCTGGCTTGTGAGAAATTGTGTAACACAAAATTCACACCATAGGCGCTCGGATGCACCTGGATGAGTCTCGGACTTACTAGTTTTCTCTGAAATATTGTACAAGGTATTTAACTTCCCCGAGTCTCAGTTTCTTTGAAATGGGAAGAGTGACACAACGCATCTCCTAGAGACGAAGAGATTGCCTGGGATTGAGTGTGCGAGAGCACTTAGCATAGGACCTAGCCCAGCATGTATTAGCTTCAACAAAGGAGAACGTGACGTAAGTGACACAGCACAGGCTCTCTGTAGTAGGACATCTTGCTATCAAATAAAAAGGTGCTCCGGGATCAAATCAGAATAGATTTTTTCCTTTGGAATTATTTTAGGAATAAAATCAATAGACAATCTAGATCCCAAAGCAAATTCTGTAATGCAAACTGTAAAGCCCTATCTCTATCTCTTGCTGGCAAAGCACTTGCCTCGAAACCATTGCCAAAAGTTGTGAATTATTTATGAAATTCAGAGTGAACCCTTCCCTAAGAGTGGATTTCCCCTTCCTATGAATATTACTACTAAAAGGACTATTCAGAAACTCCTTTTGGCTTTTAATTTCCAGTCCATCCATTGTTTAGGATTATCTTCCCATGGGAACTGGCCCCCTATTGTGCCTAGCTTTGTTTTTTTCTGGGGACTTTAGGACGAACTTCCCATTAACTGAAACTTTCCTTTGAGTACGGTCTTCAGTCAGTGTGGGATGGGACTCCAGGTACCAGCCTGGTCTGAGGTAACGGGCCCCTCCCTGCTGAAGCCTCGTTCTGGAGGCTGATGGGAATTCCAGTGCAGTGAGGAGCCAGACCGGAAGTCACCTTCTCCTCAGAACTCCATACAGCTCAGGTGCTTCCATTCCAAAGTCGCAGGAGCCCAACCCAAATCGGTTTCAGTGGCAAAGAGAATGTATCAGTTTGAGAGGTTTAAGAGTCAAAAGTAGACATCCTTTGGAGGGTACCTCAGAAATGACCGTCAGGATTTTAGCTGGGTCTTGGCGGTTTGTTCATGTCCCTTGTGACATGCACAGTCAGAACTGGGTCTTCACTGGTATGTTTCAAGATTCAGTCTCCGGGAGAGCAGTGAAGCTACCGTGTGGTCCTTTCCAGCTTCTCATCTTTCCAGATGAGAAGAAAATCTCATCTTTTCCAGAAAATCTCATCTTTCAGAGGTTCCTTGAGCTCTGTTCACTGTCTAGGGTGGGATCCTCAGCCAAGGTTGGCTACCTAAGTTGCAGGGCTCAGTTGAAAATGAAAATGGTGGGACCCTTTTTTCAAGAAGCAGGAAAAAAGTGCCATGAGCCACTCAAAGATAGATCTTTGCCTTTCTTTTGTGGTTTCTGTCATGGTGTTTAAAAATTTTCTGTTTAGGGGTACCTGGGTGGCTCAGTGGGTTAAGCCTCTGCCTTCGGCTCAGGTCATGATCTCAGGGTGGGATCGAGCCCCACATCTGGCTCTGCTCAGCAGGGAGCCTGCTTCCCCCTCTCTCTCTGCCTGCCTCTCTGCCTGCTAGTGATCTCTGTCTTTCTCTCTGCCAAATAAATAAATAAAATCTTAAAAAAATTTTTTTTTTCTGTTTAACATTATGTTCCTTTTGATTACGCACCTTTGGTTCCCCTTTGGTGATCCTGGCTGGGAGAGGTTAGATCTTCACATGCACTGGAACCCTTTGTTCATTCAGTAAGACAAGCAGGAAATGAAATAATATATCTACCAACCATTTTGACACCCTCTGCCTATCGTCTTTTAAAATTAGTTTTTATTATTTTTATTTTTTCTCTTTTTTTAGTATTCCATTTTGTTTTTTACTTTCATTTATTTATTTTTTAAAATATTTTATTTATTTATTTGACAGAGATCACTAGTAGGCAGAGAAGCAGGCAGAGAGAGGGGGGGAGAAGCAGGCTCCCCGCCGAGCAGAGAGTCCGATGTGGCGCTCGATCCCAGGGCCCTGAGATCATGACCTGAGCTGAAGGCAGAGGCTTTAACCCACTGAGCCACCCAGGCGCCCCTCCATTTTGTTTTTTAAACAGGGATCTTGTATGTGTTTTCTAAATCATGTTGCTGAGTCATCTGATTTATATTTTCCAAGTCACTCCTGTAGGTTTTCAAAAATCCACGTACTCTTTCCCTTGATCTTCTTTGACTTGGTCTTTTGAAAGTCATTTTGAATCAGGGTTTTGTGCAGCATCTCCGTGCTCACTGTTCTTAAGTCAGAGTTTTGAGAACGAAGAGCACCAGAGGAAACGGTTTCTGTATTCTGTGCCAATATCATGACTTCTTAGCAATGTTAAGTTCAAGTCAAATGATGTGGTGGCTCAGTCACTTTCCCGTCTTTGTGACCAGAGCCTTGTGTTAAATGGCGTCCTCCATCTAGCTTTCAAGATGTCCAGTGTGTAGAGTGTTCATGGCTCTGTTGTGAATTTCTGTCCTCTGGAGAGATCAATGATAATGCTAAAAATGCAAAAGCATCTTTTCTTCCACTTACTGGAGAGACAATGTGATATTTTGAGCATTTTTCTTCCACATGGAATCCTTGTACCCACACAGCTGAGTTGAAGGGAGGTAGCTACTTAGATCTTTATCTACTCTTTGCCTGCTGTCAGAATGACTCAAACAGCCAATATTCCTGCCCAGAAAGGATTCTAAGTGCTTTGAGACTTTGCTTAATTGTCTACTTTTCAGTTCTCTGCTGACTGCATGTGCACGTTTATATCTCTGCAGTTCCTAATGTACCAATAAACTCCCTCGCAAAAGCCCGAGCCTTTTGGTGGACTATAAATTACGACAGTTTTAATCCAGGATTTTTTTTTTTTTTTTTTTTTTTGGTTCTAGACTTTCAAAAAATCTTCCACTGAAGACCAATTTTCCTGAAATAGATTTTATAAGGCTTTCACGGAAAAATTACATTTCAATCTCACCACTTTCTCCCTTGGTAATCACATATTTTAACCGAACGGTCATGTATTTACTCAACCTATTGGATAGCAGACAAAGTAATTTGTATTTTAAGTCTTGATCTATTGAACACTAGATATTTTTTTTTAGCTAAAGATTTACAGGCATACGCTTTTGTTAGCTCGGTCAAAGAATAACCTTTGAATTCTTGCCTCAGATGTCTGTTCTTTGTTTTGAAGATAGAGCCATTGAGAAACCACATGCCATGGGTTCATAATGACGTGACAACAGCATGGAGAGTGACTGTGTCAGTCAAGTGATAAATGCCCGGGAGAAAAAATTTGGAGAACCGGGATCTAGTTAGAATTATGGCATTGATCAAGGCTTTTTAATAGTTGCCCCTTCTGTAAAATAGGAAAATCTAACACCATCTGACCATGATGTAGGGGAGACGTGTGAAATAGCAGGTAAACACGATTTGAGTTTTATGAGAAAAAAGAAAAAAGCATTCGAGGAAAAGAAAAAAAGTCGCTGGAGTCGTCTTCGGATGAATTTGATAGAATAAGCTTGGTAGTTTTTTTTTTTTTTTTAAAGGATCTTCTTGAAAAAAAAAAAAGAAATCTTACACATGTATTGTTGTCTTCTAGATTGCTCACTACAAAACAGTTTCATGGGAAATGGCAAGGGGAATGAGATGGAGAGGCAGTTGAGGGTCCATTTAGTGGAGCAAGACTCTGACAATAATTCTGCCATAAATTATGGCCCTATCCCTCCCTTCATTCCCACATGACAGATGCTTTCCTTTCCCTGAGGGAAGGTTGAGTTCCTCAGGTTTGAAGCAATACCTAAAAATAGAAACAGAATGTGGAAGACCCTGGGGGCCAGGTGGACCACAGCAGAGCTGCAGACATTCTTGGCAATGAAAAAAAAAAAGGCTCATCTTCTTGGGGAAAGTAATTTTGGTAAAACAAACAGAATTTCTATGGCAGCTGTTCTCACAACTGGACTCTAGTATTGGGTCACAAAGATTGTTAACAATACATTCAGCTGGAGTTGGACAAGGAAACTATTAGTATGACTTCACTGGATCCTTATGAAATAAGGTCAGCTCTTGAAGTTCAGGTGAGAGATTAGCATCTCTACGTCAGCCCTGGTCCCTCTAATGAGCAGTTTCAGACACCACTTAGATGCCCAGCAGGTTGGCATTCCTGGCCAGCGCTGCAAAAGCCAAGGAAATGATTCTCAGCTCGGGAATGATTGATAAATCAGGCTGCTCTTTGAGACGTTTTGAAAATAATAGTGTGAAAAAGGCCTTCTCTGCAACAATTTCTGGCATGTGGGAGGAAAAAAAATGTAAGCTATTCTTCCAAGCGACTTCTTTCAAAAGGAATGGAATTTAGATCCAAATCCAAGAATAGTGAGAGGCTCCAAAAATAGTAGCTTTCCCCTCACTTTTTCTTTGTTGCCGTTGAAAACAACTCTTGAAGCGTTGAGGATGGGTTGCATTTTACTGTTGGCAATTGTTCTAAGCAGAATTTAAACAGTAGGGTCCAAATAGAATGTGTCTTATGTTCTGGGTTCTGTTGTCTCTACTATGGTGGTTTGCAACTGGGGGTGATTTTGCCCCCCAGGGGACACTTGGTCATGTCTGGAGATGCTTCTGGTTGTTGAACTAGAGGGAGGAGGGGCTGTTGGCACCTGGTGGGGAGAGGCCAGGGATGCTGTTAAACATCCTACAATGCACAGGACAGCCCCATAACAAAGTCTTCACTCCAGATGCCAACCGTCCTGCCCTCTTAGGACACCTTTTCTTCCATCCCCCGTATACCTCCTTGCAGACCAAACGCAGTGACTGCGTGTGGAGATGGATAAGGCCAGCTGTGTTTTGCCACTGACAATGGGCTTAGTATTTACAATCAGTTTGCCTGAGATTAATGTAAAGCTGCAACATAAAATTGTTTACCGGCTTAGCCTCTCTTTGTAAATAGCCTTTGAAAAAACTTATATTCAGAAATAATGGGGAAGAAAATGTAATTTCAAATTTTGTTCAAAGTCCGAATGATCCTCATGTACATGTGGACCAAATTCCAATTAAAATAATATCTAAGATGCTACCCAATATTTTAGAGGGCGTGAAAGTTAATTCTGTTGTGTTGTTCATTATTGCCAATAATGGCACTAAGTACAGTTTGGTGGCTGGTGCCATCCCAGTATGGTGGCCTTGTTGGTTGGTGAAGGGCAGTGTAGGAATGGGGGATGGGGAGTGTAGGCGAGGCAAGCCCATAGGTTGGACACTTTATTTCCAGTCTTATGTTACTTTCAAAATTTGAGTGAATATTACATTTTACTCCCCAATGTAAGGATAACATTTTAAATTGCTTAACATTAAACAAAAACTGATGCTCAAAGAAGGTGAATACGGTTTGTGTTGGGGCTTAGAGTATCTGAGCAAATTAACATGCCCTCCTGGGGGTAAACTCTTTTTGGCCTGAGATTCAGATTTATAAGGAGGGAAAACAACACAAGAAAAGACAGGAGACTTGGGTTCTCAGCCCAGCTTCCACATTGACTTGCTTTATGACTGTGACAAAGATGTCATCCACATAACTATCTATTCTTTTGGCAAATACTTGTTTTTACTTGAGCATTTGCTTTGCCTGGCATTGTTATAAGGGCTTTATAAGCATTATGGGTTCACTTAATCCTCGCCTCAACTGAATGCCATTATTGGTGTAATTTGCCTGTGGTCAGCTGGTAAGAGTCAGAGCTGGGATTCACATCCAGGCAGGCTGACTCAGGACCATGCTCTTAAAACTCTTTGCTTCACTACTTCCCAAAAAACAATTAAATGGGTAATTGTAAGAAATGTTGGTGACAGCTCTCATATGAAAAAGAGGATGTCATGGGGCCATTACAAAGGGGAAAGGCTAAGGGAAGGTCTTCTAGAAAAAGTCATATTTATTCTGAGACTGGAGGGCAAACAGAAGCTACTGGAAAAAGAGGTAAGATAGAGCGACTGTTCCAAACACCAGGAGAGATGTGTGGCAAGGCCTCTAGGATGGAGTGTGGCATGGTTTGAGGAGCAGAGGAAGTTTCGTATACCTGGAGTCTTGGCTCTGAGCCAGGGTGGTAAGGAGTTGGTGCTGGATGTATCACAAAGGACATTTGAAGGTTTTTACATGAGAAGTGAAGGGGAGCTGGGGGAGCCTTTACAAAGAGGAGTGACAAATTCAGCCTTCATTCAAAGAAGGTCATTTTGGTTGCAGTGTGGGGAATAAGTGGAAGAAAAAATGAGAGGTCAGAGGCCAGCAATCTTCCGAACTTGGAAGTCCCTGCCAAAGTCCAAGTCCTTGAGCATCCAGCCAAACCATGAGAAGTAGCCTGTGAATGAGTGTAGAGCCACACCTCTGACCATCTCTCACCTCGGTCCTAGTGCACGTGCACTGTTCAAATGTCTGCCCAGGGGAGTCTTGCCCTTCACCTTGTCCTTTAGTGTCATCCCTGAGTAAGGCTGTGCAGCTTTCCTTCTTTGGGTGTAGCCAGCATATCGTCAGTGTTTCTTCTTCAGTTAGCTGGGCCTAAGGAGTATCTTAGGAGGCTATCGATATGAGTTGAGGGACAGGAGACAATTCCAACTGGAGTTGTGTTGAAGAAGTCTGAGCAACCTTCTCATAATCCAGAAGTAATTTATTTATTCCTTCTGGATTTGCTTGAGCTTGGTCTCTTATATACCTGTAACAGTCAGGACCCAACCAGATAAGATTGAGTAGGAGTTTATTATGTTTATGCAAGAGGGAGCTGGTTAAGCAGTCTCTGTAAGGCTGTTGTCCTTGCAAATCCATAGGGTAGGCAGACAGGAATGAAAGATCCTGAGCAGACTAAAGCCTGGTGGGCATGAGCTGGAACCCCATGAGGACAAACCAAGACCTGGCTTCGATGAACCTTTATCATGGAGGTGAAACCCACAGACACATACCTGGCCCTGAATTCATAAAACCTAGAAGAGGATGTAGGACTAGATAGGGTATTTTCAGGCCCAGATGCTGCTTCGTTTTAACAGGGTGAATCAATAGATCACTAACAACTGTATGTATATTACAAACAGCTGCTGTCTTGCAGCCTTCCAGATGTCTCAAGAATCTCCCTTGTGACCCAGCATACGCAGAAATGCACAAGAAAGGGAATTCTGGGAATGATTTCAGCATACTCGGGTTGACACATTACAAAGCTACCTTAATATCATTTCTATTTGATGATAGATTGCTTCTGTTCGGACCCAGTCCTAAGGCAAGGCTTGGTGTGTCATGGGAAACTCAGGTTGCATGGTCATCTGATGTCCCATGGTTAGGTCTTCAGCCTTTACCAAAGCCCAATAAGAAGTCAGATCTGTTTCTCAAGAGGAGAGCAGTTCAAATCTCTGATTTATCACATTAACTCTCCACATAGAACATAATATGAGTTTTCCATTTTTTAATAATCATCTATGTTTGTTCATGAATCGAGACCCAGTTGATACATTCAAACACCATATTGTGGTAGCTCACAGAACTTTATAGCTTGTTTTCATATTTGGTAGATCAGGTTCCTTCCATCGTTCTTTTTTATTCTGCATTTTCTCTTCATTTTATGATTAGCTTGTCAAGTTCAATAAAAGTTCTGTTGGAATTTTGATACAGATTGTACTGAATTGCTCCAATTCAATGGATTTTCACTCTTGCAAGTATTCCTTGTATTTTAGATTTTTATGTCATATTTTTTTTTCTTGTCCTGTACTGAAGTCTGAATTTTTCAGCTCTGTCTGCCAACTTAATAACTTATTCCTCAGGGGCGCCTATTTTGATATTTGGTCTATGTGAAATTTTTATTTTGGTAATCATGTTATTTTATTTTCAAGATTTCTAATTGTCAAAATAACTAATTTTTATTTCAAAGATAAATTTTCTTATGACTCTGAGGTTATTAATTATACTTCACTTAAAATCCCCTCTCTTTTTTGCTCTATTGTGCACATTTTCTATTTTGCTGACTTTTGTGTTTCTCTTTCAAAGTGTTGGTTTTCTTTAAATATTTTCTGTTTCTTATTCATGTACTCATTTTTACAATTTGAGATTCCCTCTTTACACATGTGTGACTGTGTTTGTTTACTGTAGTTTGCCCCCAGTGGTTTTGGAAGGGGACAGGATGGGTTCCCCAGTAGAACATTTGATTACTCTGTCTTCTGGTCCTGTTTCTATTGGTCGGAAGTTACTCTTGGCACCAACCAGCCTCTACAACCTGAGCATTCAAACTAACTGCTACAGTCGAGGGTAAAATGCTTTCTTCTGATTGAAGTGGAGGTATGGTGCGGAGGAATGGTGAAGGGAGGGTGGACCCACCAGGCTGCTCCGAATGCTTCAAATGTGATTCCGTAACCCTGATGGGTTCCCTGGCAACCTGTAAGAGCTACAGGGGGGTTTAGAGCTTACCCAGCTCTGCTCTGATTATTTGCAGTTTCTCCAGCCTGGGCTGAGTTTGGGCTTTTGTTTATTCCATCAAACCAACCTCATTTGCCTTCTATCTTTCAGGATTTAGCCAAATTTCTAGTGTACTAATAGATCTTTTTTTTTTTTTTTAACTAATGCGGATAAGCAATTGATCTCTTATATACACACAACACACAATTTCTCATGAGTCTGGGGACTTGGGATAGGTGAGGCAACTGTCTGTGTTTTCAGCCTGCCATCTTGATCTAATTTGACTTGATGTTCTTCAAGTGACTTAGGTAGAATTTTGTGATTCTCTAATGCCTCAAACCACAAATTATCCCAGGCCTGCTCATGTTGGATGAAATAGTCACAGTCTTGCAGCTTAAAGGCACTGGAAATAATGCTACTGGAACATAATGACTCAAAGTAATGAGGTTTCATTTGAGGGTAATATGAACAACTGGGGACTCTAGTTTTAGCTCTTTGGATTTTGCAAGCTTTCACATTGGGAAAACAGGAGGCAGTGGCTGTTTCCTTGGCTTTTGTTCACAGACTCTCTAGAAAACTGTCTGCTTGATGGATGTATTTTCTCATTGCTGGTGATAATTCTATAGGGGGTGATTCACTAGCAAATGGAGGCTGCTGCAGTGCATTTTCCTCCTTCTCCACACTCATGCTTATTCACTTTGCTGTTTGCTCTCAATATCCATTTCCCCTACTCAATAAATCACCTTTTGATGAGAAAAAAGCACAAAATATTAGTCATGTGAGGATTTGGATCATGTTTAATTTAGCACCAATGAAAAAATTTTCTCCTTAATCCAGTAGCTGTCTGGAACCCCAGCCTGTGATTGCCAATGGTTTTGTGCATGCACCATCTGAAGCCCAGACAGTTAGCTCCCAAATAGTTCAAGACTCAAAGGATTCATGCTAAGTTCCTGCTGTGGGATGGGACTCTAAGCCAGAGGGTTAGACTGTAAATCAGGAATGACTCAAGGTAACAACTTTGCTAAATCTGATCTTCTTTCTTTCTTTTGACTTTTTCTATTCTTCCACTTCTCTATTCTTCTATTATCGACCAGACTGTCTTGGGTTTAGTGTTACACACATATCTCAGATTAAGGGGCACAGAGGAGCTGTGAGAGCACCCAGTGGCCCAGTCACTTCCATAAAGGAGAAATAGATGGACTCGTCTCTGCTTTTAAATTCAGTCCTTGCAAATCATGGACCCAGTGGCTGACTATGAGTTGCCACTTGCTCATCTGTGTTTTAGGTCTTGCTTACCTACATAATTAATCAGAGAACAGGTTGATCACGATGTTTAGACTGCTGTGTGTGTGTGTGTGTGTGTGTGTGTGTGTGTATGAGAGAAAGAATGAGTGCGCATATGTATGTATATGAGTTTACTCCCAGACTTAAAGAAGTGAAGGGTGAAGCTGTGAAACAGAGCATATTCATATTTATGTTGACCAGACTCTTCACCTGTAGATCGAAGACCCTGGAGCCAATAGCAGACAGGCTCTGAGGTAGAGGTACAGATTGGTTTCTCCAGAAACATATGGAGTTTAGGGTACAAGACATTATTAGGAATCAGCAGCCATGAAAGAAGCAGTGGGGAACTGGGCAGAGTAAACAGTGAAATGGTGCCATCAATCTGAGAAGTCTTGGCCAATCTGCCAGAGACCTCTCAGGAGAGAACTCCCATCAAAAATGTCTTCCTCAGGCAAAAATGGCAGCATCTTCATACCCCTGCCTTGCTTAGTTCCTGGACATGGGATGCTCCCGAAAGGGCATGACCTAGGGTGAGGAGGTTCTAAGAAGCTGAGGCAGAACCTGAAGGAGCTGACAGTGAAAGCTGTCTGCTGATTGTGCTTCCTGCAAATGAGAGCAAGCCCTCTTTTCTTCCTTGAAGGGCCATCTGGTCGATACGTCTGCCTCAGGTAGAGCAGCTGAGGGTAAAAAAGAAAGTATAGGTGCCCACGAGTGAGAGGGGTTGAATGATTGTGAGTTCCTGATATTTAAATTACTTCTCAATCCAACCTTCTTTTCTGATCAGGTTTCAGAGGAGAAAGAGGTTACATGCAAGTTACATGAAGAGTTCAGTCGTCCTAAGCCTTATTTGAACAATGGAGGTAAGGCAGCTCTGATCAGCCCAAGAGCAGAATTCGGAATGGTAGTAAGAGCCTGAATAGACAAGTGGATTATGGACATACCTTGCGTAAAAACAGAATGCTGACTCACAGCCTGTCCAACCAGCACAGGTAAGCAGCCCATTACCTATGGTATCCAGCCCAGGAAGCCAGTCGGCTACCTCTATCAGACTTGTAGGAATTCAGACCACTATCTCTAGCAACAATTCAGGAAGGCCAACAATAGCACCTGTACCAACTGACCCCAAATGGCTGGAATTTGATCAATAACTGGCAGCTTCCTATGTCTGTCCCAGCTACCAATTTAGGACCAGTTGGAGAATGCCAACTATGGGCCCCTAGCCAATCACAAAGGTCTCCCTGCTTCCCATAAGCTCTCTTCCAGCTTTCCACATGAACAGCCTACAGTCAGGGCATACCTGACTGTTTTCCACTAGAAAACATTCCCACTTCTCTGATTGCCTTTGAGTTTCTGCCAAAACAGAAGTGATAGTTTCTTGCGATAGCAAGCTCTCACTCAATTATCTTTGCTTGTGGTCATTTGGTTGGCCTTCATCCATTTCCATAGGAGAGAAGGTGATACTTCCAACCAATTCCACGTGCTAACTGGAAGAGCAGAGTAAAAGAATAAAATCAAAATAAAATAATAAAATAAAAAAAGAATAAAAAAATAAAAGAGCAAATATTTTAAAAAGTCACAAATTATCAGGGAATGGCAGGAAGCCTGCGAAGCAGCGAGACCAGCATCTAATGATAGGAATCAACACTTGGGAAGCACACTTGAGCCTGTGGAGAGAGCTTTGGGACTGTCAGCCTAGCATTCATAATGCAGAAACTGAGCCCAAGAATTGACTCTTATTTTGAATTTCCTATGCCCAAAAACCAACTCCATCTGGCAAAAGGTGGGACGTACATAACCACCAACATCTGATTAAATATTTGTCAAACATTGAATACATGCCAGGCTGAGTGCTGGGCACAGGGGACAAAATAATGAACAAAATAGAAATATCACCAGCTTCATTTTTTCCACATACAGTGTCAAGCACTAGTAAGCTTTTAATGCTAGTTTTACAATATAAAAAATCTGGTAGCTAGAGATGTGGCCATTAATGTAGCTTTGAGGAGAAGTTTTCTGACTGAAAAATCCTAAGGTATGAGTAGATGCCTAAAGGAAAAAATGCTTTCAGAAACTCTAGTCCTAGCTCTGTCCTCTGCATGTGTGTGTACAAATATACATTTGGATGTTGTCTTGGACTAACTATTTAACATTTTCCATGCCTCAGTGTCTTCATATCAAAATGTGATTCATGATAGGTCTTCTTCCTTTCAGAGATTCTAATAAAATGACCAAATAAATGTAGGTGTGCAGAAGGAATTGCAGATACTGTTATTCCCATTTATTCCATCACAGCTGGGAGACACAATTGTATTTATACATGTAAATTATCCAACTTCCCTGACATCCAGTGGATAACATTTGAAAATCTGAACCTGTTTTGGGCTCAGCTTCTTTCTTTGCAGGATTCCTGACTCTCTTAGGTGCAATGCCCCATAGATCAGAGGGTAATATGAGTGAGGCAGGAGCAGGGGACTGGTTCAGTTGGCTGTAACCTTCCCTTCTTCCCTTCCCATGTATGCCTCCCCCCGTGGCATGGCCCTGGTTGGAAGAAGACAGTTTCCCAGGGAAGAGGGAAGTTCTCAGGTCAAGGGCACTGAGGTATATGCAATCCTTAGCTTGAATCACAAAGTAATGTCTTCCCTGAAATACTTCAAGAACACTGAAAGTGGTCTCTCTGAATCCACTTTGCATATTTCTAACTCATTTTTCCCAAAGTTGCAGAATAATATCTTGAAAATGTCAAAGTATTCGTAACATACCTCTGCTCAAAATTGTTCAATGACTTCTCGCTGCTCTTAGCAGACAAAGCCATGAAGACATTCTGGAATTCATTTCATGTGACTTTCGTACCTGTAAAGATTGTGATTTTAAAGATGGGAAGAACAGGACAGGAAGTGAGCACAGATTCAAGCAGTACACTGATCTGTTGATCCAATCAAATGGAGAAGCCACTGGGATGGAGGTTAGGGATTAAAGTCATGTGCAGATGAGGTGATGCTGGGACGCACTTGTTAACTATAAAAAGTACCACATAATGGAACTTGGTTTGGTGGTGAGAGTAAGAAAAAGACTTGCCCTGGATGTCTGTGGTTCAGGATATAACACCGAGAGATTTAGTCTGGTTATGAAGCAGCCTCAGCATGTCAAGAAATCCTAACTAGTCCCCCGGGAAAGCAAACTCAGCATTGTCTATGGTGGCGGGATTTCCTTCTTTTCCATGGCTGCACACCGTCTGTGACCACAGGGCTGAACCTTGGAGGGCAGGACATTATGCTGAGTGAAATAAGCTAGACAGAGAAAGGTAGATACCGTGTGATCTCACTCCACGTGGAATTAGAAAGAAAGTTGAATTCATAGAAACAGGGAATGGAATGGTGGTCGCTGGTGGCTGAGGTGGAGGAAATGGGGAGACGTTTGTTGAGGGGTACAAAGCTACAGTTGAGCAGAATGAGTAAGTTCTGGGAATCCAGTGTATGGTGTGGTGACTATTGCTAACAAAACTATATTGAACACCTGAAATTTGCCAAGAGAGCAGATCTTAAGTGTTCTTACCACACCGGCCAAAGAGGTCACCATGTAAGGTGATGGATATGTCCATTAACTTGATTGTGGTGATCATTTCACAGTGTATATGTACATTTAATCATCATCTTGTACACCTCAAATATATACAGTTTTATTTGTCAATTATATTTCAATAAGCCTGAAAAAAAATAGTTGGAGGTAACAGATTTTTTCCCCTTAGTGGATAAGCCCCTTTAATGTTAGATGGTTCAGAATCAAGTGTAGATGTAAAGAAAGTAAAAACTCATAGTTATTTTAAGATAAGATGTGTACATCGGTTATTTGTAATATTTAAGAATATCTGATGTATTAGAGTGTCAATAGCTTAACCTTGTGATTTTAGTTTAAAAATAAGATGAGTAACTATTCTAGGTTTGTAATTTATTTGAAATCATACTTAGCTTATATACAGTTATTGGCACATTTATGAGACTCTAAGAATCATTGTATTTACAACATATTTATAATTACAGAGGTACTTAAGAAAATTTCTCAGACAATTGTGAAATTAGCAAGTATCAAATGGTAAGTTTATAAATGCACTGTATGGTGTTCCAAGGCAATAAATTAATTGAGTTTGTAAGTGGGGTCAAAAATCAGTTAGATATCTTAAATGATTATTAAAATTTGCTAGTTGAACAATAAAATTCTTTAAAAGCTTAAAGTGGAACTAAGCTTATGACTTATAAACATACAACATTAATTAAAAATGAAGTAAACTCTGGGGTTTAATTTTTGCTCACCCAAAGTCTTTCATTCCTGAGCTCTTTGAATAAACTCTCAATTTCCTAGCAATGTCCCCAAGGCCCTACATGATCTGGATTGGATTTAGATATCTGTCTGCATCTCTTATTCCCGTTCTTCCCCATAGATATGCTCCAGCCAGGTACATGGTCCTATTTCTGTACTTATCTTTCAAACACACCAAATCCTTTCCTGCCTTCTGGACTTTGCACTTGCTATTCCCTCCATGTGGAGAGTCTTCCCCAAGGCACAGGGCATTTCCTTGTCAACTTTCTAAATTCACCTGAGTGTTCTCTCCTAGAGTGAGCTCATGGCAAGGTCATCCTGTTCACGCTTTGTGAGCTGGTTTCTGTACTCTGCATTTGATCATGTTATTTATTTATTTAATTATTTATAGGATTTTATTTATTTGTTTGACCAAGAGATAGAAAGCACAAGTAGGGGAGGAGCAGACAGAGGGAGAGGAAGAAGAAGCAGGCTCTCCACTGAGCAGGGAGCCTGATGCAGGGCTTGATCCCAGGACCCTGGGATCATGACCTGAGCCAAAGGCAGATGGTTAACCGACTGAGCCTCCCAGATGCCCCTGATCATTCTATTTATTTCTTTCAGATGAATCGTCTCAATTTTTAATGATTTAAAATGATCACACTGTTTGCTTTTATCATTCTCCCCCAACAGAACACTCATCCCAAGAGCAGGTACATTGCCTTGTCTATAGCTGGTGGTGGAGGTTAGTAAGTGCTAAATATTAATTCAATAAATGATAGAAATATATATTTACACTTAGAGCAAAGATGAGACCATACTATTCTGTGCAGTCAGGATAATTTCTTTTTCTCATCTAGTAATTACAGAATAATTTTTTCCTGAGTTAAATATGCATGTACTTCCTAATAAAAGACTGGTAAAGTTCCTCTACAAGAGACTTCATAATGTCCATTATATAGATACATTATGTCTTGAAGAATAATGAGCCGAAGTTTTGCATTTTAATGAAATTGAATTTCTCGTTTAAAAAATGGATTGAGAGGGGTGCCTGGATGGCTCAGTTGGTTAGCCTCTGACTCTTGATTTCAGCTCAAGTAATGATCTCAGGGTCTGGAGATTGAGCTCTGCATCAGGCTTCACACTCTGCGGGGAGTCTGCTTGGGCTTCTCTCTCCCCCACCTCCCTCTGCCTCTCCCACTCCTGCTCTTGATCTCTCTCTCTCTCAAAATATATAAATGAATAAATGGATAGAGGGAGGAAGAAGAGCATGTCTAAAACAAAGAACTCCAAAGAAGAATAAATATCTTAAAGTCATTTATTTTAAGACACAGAAAAAAGGTATTAGAAATTCCAAACATCCTCTCTCCAAAAGGACACTGGAAGAATTCATCATTCTGTAACAGAGAGTCATTGGAAGGGAAAAAAAAAATCCCAGAGTTTAAGAAACAATAGGATAATGTGAAAGTACAAATAGATAAAGAAGAGGAAATTTTAATGAACCAACCTATCATTCCAGAATTAAAATTAAAATTCTCACAAAGTAGACACTGCCGGAAAAAACCTCGAGGAGCCCTTGAGGAAAAAGACCAAGCTGAGAAAATAATGACAGAAAATGACAAATAGAAACTTCAACATAAAAATTAGAGGAACCCTTGGAACATAGCTTCCATTTGAAAGAGAGAACAATTCATCGTACTCCTTCCCTGTTTCACTCCATGTCAGGTGAAATTCCTAAAAAGAAATACACACCCCAAGAAGTCTGGGTTCACATTCTGAATTGGGCCGATAAAGGAAAAAAATTACCCAAGATTCCAACGAAAATCCAAACCTTCTCAGAATCCAAAGACCAAAAGACAATGAAGAGTGATCTAAGAGGATGTGGGGAAAGCTGTGCGATCAAATAAATTAATGCCCAGAGAAGCTGCCTTTCATGTGGAAGTCACCAGAAAGATGCTATTAGACATGCAAGCCTTCAAAATATAACTGAAAAACTGAGGACTCCATTTATCATCTGTTCCTGATAAAAACATGGAAATGCTAAACACTTTGTACTATTTGCTGCTTTGTTGGTTTGGGTAATGTTGAACGCCATGAAACCTGAAACTTCCCTGCTCTCTTCTTAGCTCTCTTTTGGCTTCTTTTTCTGTGTCAGGAAATCTGTTTCCCCGATGGACAGTTTTCAATCCCCTGCTCAGATTCACTTCTTGACACATTTGATGACCATATATAAAAAGGACTGTGTTTTTCAATTTCCAGCGCTTGCTAAGAATGTACCTACTAATGACCCAGAAGGACACAGTGGGATGAGAATTGTGCAATAAAAAGCCTTTTCCTTCTTTTAAAAATTTTGTAGTTTTTATTTTCATTCCAGTAGAGTTGACATACAGTGTTATATTAATTTCAGGTGTACAACAGGGTGAAGCCTTTTTGCTCTTCCAAAAGCAGAATTGTGTGGATCTCCACAATGCCATTGACTTGTCAGGGGGTTTAGCAAGTTTTAGCACCTTATATTAAATGGATCAAGTCATTTTTAAAAAAATTATCCAGATATTTTATAAAACACCTCAAGAAAACTCATCAGGGGCACCTGGGTGGTTCAATTTGTTTTTGCGTCTGACTCTGGTCTCGGTTCAGGTCATGATCTTAGGGTCCTGGGATGGAGGAGCCCTGTCTCCAGCTTGCCAGTCAGCAGGGAGTCTACTTGTCTCCATCTCCTTGTGACCTTCCCCCTGCTCTCTCTCTCTCTCTCTCTCCCCCACCCAGGTAAATAAATAAATAAGTCAGTTTTAAAAAAATAAAAGATGAAATTCACTAAACAGTTGTTATCTTGGCAGTATGGAGGTATAAAAAATTAAAGAAAGTTGTTTTCTTTTTTTGGTACATCAGTCCACTAATTTATCTCTCTCTCTTAAGTTATATACATATATTGGCAGGGGGTGCTATCTTGATCATTCCCATCAGAATACAAGCATGCTGTTGTTGGGGCTCATTCCATCTGAAAAACCTTGTCTGGACCTTATTTCTTACCTCCCTGTCACTCCATTTCCTGACTTCCTTTAGCAACAAAATGTTGAGAGCAGTCCAAATGCACACCGTCTCTGATTTCTCTCTTCAATTCCATCTTAAATCAACCCCAATCAGCTTTTGCTTCTCTGAAACCTTTCTTGCGGAGGTCTCTCCAGGGGCCTCCAAATTCCTAAATCCACTGAGCCGCTGTCCATCCTCATTCTACTTGACCAACCCATAGCATTCAACACATTAGCCAACCCGCCTTCTCATGCACCTCCAGAACTGCCTTCTCATTTCCACCCCAAACACTGCCCTTTTCTAGACTCCCTACTGCCACTCCCGCAATTACAGGACCTTAGTGCTCAGTCCCACCTCCTAATTTCTATCCATGTCCCCTCGCTTAGCGATTTCACCTAGTCTCAGTGCTTTAAATGACATTGAACTAGTTTCCCATGACTCCTGTACCAAATTACCACAACCTTGTTGATTTTAAACTACAGCCATTATTGTTTTTCTGTTCTGGAGACTAGAAGTCTAAAATCCAGCACAGGTGGAGGTAGCAGTCCTCCCAGGGGAATATTTTTAGGTAATGATGGGGAAGAAACAAAATTTCCTTTTCAGGGCAACTATAAACACTGATTTTGAGGTCAAGAGCAAAGTGAAATTTGGCTCCTAGTCCTCCTCTTGCTTCTGCAGGGACAGAAGGACCCAGTGTGAGCTGTGCAGGTCAGGAGGGGCTTTATCTTCTGGGAAAGACTCCAGTTTCCTGCTGCACCAGCATCCTCTTCTCTGAGCCTCCCACCAGTTAGTGTGTTCATTATGAGTCTTGTTTGAAACTTTTGCTTCATGTTAATTTTTTTGAGTCTCACAACATCTTTACCTTGTAGCTGGTAAGATGGAGGGTTCCAGTTGAAAAATTTGAACTTCAGAGAGGCTAAAGCGTACCCAGGGCAATAACAGCAGGTGGAGTAGGGTCTCACACTCCAACACAAGCCTACTGATCTTCCTTCTGTTATAATACTTCTGTATTTTACCTTAACCTGAACACCTTGTGTATTGCTTCTGAGTTTGAATTGAGTTTATAATAAATGTTTGCAAAAGGTCATGGTTGGGAAGATTTTGTTCTTCATTCTTCACCCCCCTCAATATTTCGAGTTGGCAAGTCATTTTTAACACATTTTATCCTTTCTTAGTAGAAGCCTCTTTATTTCTGCTTAAGCCAAATAGGGAGTTCAAGTGGGTCTGCAATGAACACGTCGTAAACAATCGGTTGTAAAATGAAGATGTATTGAGTTGAGAACAGTGTGGGGCTGATCAGACTGTATTTTATAAGTTGTGTAAAAATTCCAGCATGGATAGAAATGATTTATAATTTCTTAGGTATGGGGAGAGAATAAGTCGTTGAAGCAGGTTATTTACTTGGATTTTCAAAAGGGTAATATTTCATGCCCTTGAGGTCACAGGAACTAGAGACTTACTAAATTTTCTAGTGGTTAAGAGCACAGACTTGGGAGTAAGACAGAACTGAACTCGTAGTTCATCTATACTATGAGCAAACGATGACCTCTAACACTTAATCCCCAGCTTCTCCATTTGTAAGATGGGGTAATACTAGGGCTCATCTTACAGGACTGTGAGTATTTAAAGTGATAGTTTTGGTGTAATGAAATAGTATTAGGGTCACAAACCTGAAATGTTGGATTTTGTCCTGCTCAGGATCTCCTCTTGCTCACATGTTCTCAAAAGGGAATGTTCCTTGGCCAGAAGCAATGGTGTGTGGAATACCACGTGATGTAAAAAGCCTCCAGAAGGTTGCTGATGATGATGCCATGGCATAGGAGGTAAGGAAGGCAAATCTAAATGGTTTACCTCTCCATGGCCTAAACACCTCTGTTTGACCTGCCAGGAGGTCTTGTCTCTCTGAGGTGTGGTGTCTTACCCCAGCCTGGTTATCACATTGCTGGAAAATCAGGAAATTGGAGTCAGAGTAGCCATGTTGGCCCCTGAGAGGAAACTCATTATTATTATTATTATTTTTTTGAGGAAACTCATTATTATCAGAGCCATGCAAAGTCCACTGTGCATGATAGCTGCTTTGATCATGAACAGGAACAGTCTTCAAGCAGGGGTCAGTAGAATGGGAAAAGGAGAGCAAGGGGCACTGTACCCATCACAAAGGGCTAGTCTAATATCCTTATTTCTCATACTCCCAAGGTCACTTATATTCCCCAAATTGGAAATGAATGAAGAATATTGTCTACATTGGTGTCAGTATGAACAATTTCCCCTGAGCCTCTGTGCTGGTGCAACTGGCTCTATACTTCACCGGCCTAGTGATCAGTTTGATCTCCAGATCTGTAGGGCACTCTGGCCACTTTTCCTGGGCACTGCAGTGCAATCCCTTTCGAAATAGCACTGCTTTTTCTGACTTGATCTGGCTATTGATCCCAACACACTCCAGCTTCTTAGCTATAGATCATGGCAATGCTAATGAATCTATGAGATTTTTCTTGTCTACCTTTATTGCCTGAGGATGAGAGTCAAATCTGTCACCAGAATGGATCCTATGGGTAATCAAAGTAGACAGTTCATTCATGCACTTTCACTTAGTGCATATTTAAAGAACACTTTGGAAGGCATTGGGGGGTTTATAGCAGTGAATGCAGTCAGCCATAATCTAGTAGGGAATAAAATGTCAAGTGATTAAAAGGGTTATGAATGTTGTAAAGGGGAAGTACTGGGCACTCTTTCAGAGACAGAAGCATTTGACAGCTGGTGCTCATTCATTTACTCATTTTTTTGCATTTGTGAAAATGTACTCATTGAACACCTACGAACGTGCCAGGTCCTGATTTGGCTACTAGCATGTAAGAATGAAAAAGACAAAATCTCTACCCTGTAGGATTTATTTTAAAACAAGAAAGACAATAACATTTCAAGGCGTGGATAAGTTCCATGAGGAAAGCCAGATAAGGAACAGGAGGTGATGGAAAAGGGTATGTGCCTTTCTCTCCTTTTTTTTTTTTTTTAAGATTATTTATTTATTTATTTGTTAGAGAGAGAGAGCGAGTGAGCACAGGCAGACAGAGTGGCAGGCAGAGGCAGAGGGAGAAGCAGGCTCCCTGCCGAGCAAGGAGCCTGATGTGGGACTTGATGCCAGAACGCTGGGATCATGACCTGAGCCGAAGGCAGCTGCTTAACCAACTGAGCCACCCAGGCGTCCCAGTATGTGCCCTTCTGATGAGCTTCTCTGATGAGGTGACAATTGATTGAGCCTATTACAACAGGGTGGGAGGGAGCCCTGTGACTATATGGGGGAAGCATTCCAGACAGAGGGACCAGGAAGTACAAAATCCTGAGTCAGGGGTGGGCTGAGCATGTCTGAAGAACTGGGAGGGCACAGCAAGGCATCAGGTGCAGAGGGAAGAGAAGAGGCAAGGTGTAGAATTGGAGGCATAGCCTGGGACCAGATCATGGAGGGCCTTCTAAGTCATGGAATGGACTTTGATGGGATTCCAGTGAGTTGGCTGGCTTTTAACTGGGGAGTAACATGAGATGATGTATGTTTTGAAAGGACCATCATAGCTACCTTGTGGAGAATGGGTTATATTCTTGAACTAATCTATGGCTGTTGGCTTGAAGAATCTATATGGATTTTATTTATAGACTTGCAAATACTAATTATTATCTATGAACCACAGAACAGGCTTAGTTCCACTTTTCTCTTAGCCAGAAATTTTCTAGACTGCTATGCCATGATGAAGGCAGTTTATTGGCATGAGATAAGTAAACCATGACGGTTCCATTAGGAAAACCTTGATAGTATCTTTTTAATGGCTTTCTAAACATAAAAGGACAAAATGACTTTACCCCCTTTTATAATATCTCATACTCTGTTCAGCTCCCATCCATGAATACTTTATTGATTCTCCTGATTATGAAGTGATCATAAGCAAGTCAAGCTCTGTCCTCATTATTCGTGCAGCTATATTCCACCCAGGAGTGGGCCCAGGGAAGGGGAAGACTTCTGCTCTCTCTTTCCAAATAGTATAGTCTCCAGTTCAACATAAAAAGTGGCTGAGAATAGGGTTGAGAGTCCTGAGTGGGTCTTGGCCTTGAGCTAGGTGAAATATTATCAAAGGATAAGAGCAGTTGTTGAATAAGCAAATACTTTGTCAAAGCAAAAGTGGTTTATGAAAAGTAGCTCTGTTTTTTAAAAAAGGGCTGCCAAATGACAGTTTGGGCTGAAGCAATTACTGCTCTTTTTTAAACGGGTCGCTAAAGGCAGAGTCTTACTGCCCCCAGCAGAGTGGCGATTTAACACAATCACAAGCAGCAAAACCATGAATGACTAAGACCTATGATTCTTTCTTAAATTTTCTTATTTGAGAGAGAGAGAGAGAGAGAGCACAGGGGGGAGGGGCAGAGGGAGAGAGAGTCTTAAGCAGACTCCACTGAGGGTGGAGCCAGATACAGAACTCGATCTCATGACCCTGAGATCACGATCTAAGCTGAAACCAGGAATCAGACACTTAACTGACTGCGCCATCTAGACACCCCAAGACCGATGATTCTATCATTAGTATTGTTGATTTAGCATCTCCCTTGGTTAGATTTTCTTTGGGTTTCATTTATCCTGGAGGCAAAGCTAAGTTTTATTGAAGGTTTTCAAGTATGGGCTCGATTCCATCTTGGTAGAGTTCTTAAAGAGGCAATGATAAACATGGAAAGGATGATTGGGTCGAGGACCCCTAAGTTTTATTTCAACCCTGAGATTCAATGTTTATAAGAAAGAATCTGAACTTGAAGACCAAAGGATTTGAACTCTACTTTCTATAATTTTATTTCCTGGTGATTCAAAATTGTTTGGTAGAACATCTTCTAAGTTTCCACATGAGTTTGACAAAAGCAATTTTCCTTCTGAGAAAAGAATGTTTCAGCCTTTGCATGCCCAATTAAACCTCTTTTTAAATGATAAAATAATATGTGTGTAAAAAAAAAATTGCAAGACAGGGGTGCCTGGGTGGCTCAGTGGGTTAAAGCCTCTGCCTTCGGCTCAGGTCGTGATCCCAGGGTCCTGGGGCTAAGCCTCGAATTGAATCGTGCTCTCTGCTCAGCGGGGAGCCTGCTTCCCTTCCTCTCTCTCTGCCTGCCTCTCTGCCTACTTGTGATCTCTGTCTGTCAAATAAATAAACAAAATCTTAAAAAAAAATTGCAAGACAGCAGCTGTCCAAAGGAACTGCAGTGACAGAAGTGTTGGGTATCTGCTGTCATATTGAGTTCCCACTGGACATGTGAGAATACTGAGCCTTTGAAATGAGAATGAGGCTTGTGCAAATGAGGAACTGAATTTTAATTTTTACCTAATTTAATTAATTTCTGTTTACATTCACATAGTTACATGCAGCTGGCGGCCAATCTCTTGGACAGCATGGCTCCAAGACAACCTGAAGAATTGTTCAGCACTAAATGACACAGAAGGATTGAAGATTCAAACATTTCTATTTTACCCAGAGTCAAATAAGCATGGCTATTTACCCACATTTTATCTCTAGTCCCCATATCCTGGTTTATTTTATTTTATATTTTATTTTTGTTAAAGATTTTATTTATTTATTTATTTGTTTATTTATTTATTTATTTATTTATTTACTTGACAGAGAGAAAGCAGGCAGAATGGCAGGTAGAGGGAGAGGGAGAAGCAGACTCCCTTCTGAGCAAAGAACCCAATATGGGGTTTGATCCCAGGACCCTGGGATCATGACCTGAGCCAAAGGCAGACACTTAACTGACTGAGCCACCCAGGCACTCCCCTCATATCCTCGTTTGTATGTGGGCATGTACCTGTACAATGTCTCCCTGCATCTCTTTTTCTCTCCTATGTATGTATGTATGTATCTATCTATCATCCGCTTTCCATCCTCCTCATCCTCATCATCCTCTACCTGATGTTTTCCATAGTACATTTTGAAGGATGGGAGAACAGAAAGAATATGATGAAGGTTCTTTGTGTTCATTTCAAAGATAAAGTTGTCTTTTTTTTTTTTCAAAAAAAGGGAAAAAATTGGGCATAGAGAAGTGTAAGAAACCCACTTCTTTAGTTTTTGACATGTCATTAGGGCAAATTAGCTTCAATGGTGCCTGGGAATTTTTTCAGAAGATTAAAATCATACTCCCAGAAGTAATTCAAGATTTCAAAGATCTTTGCTAATACTTGCGCTCTGCAGTATATAGACAGAGTTAAGGGGGAAATTGTGTCTGGAGCAATGGAGTTCTGGGTTCACTTTTCATACCTCTGATGCCTTTTTTTTTGGTAATGACTTTGAAGAATGAGGGCTTTTAAAGAGAGTGTAGTAGGAAGGGATTGATGGGGGGAGTGGAGTTTGATAAGAGCTTATCAGAGATCGTGGTGTTAACTTAGTGGGCATAGAGGAGAAATAAATGATTAGAAATCTTAGTAAAAGATTAATTTCTTCCTTTATCTCTCCTGAACATGCCCTTATGTAAGGAATATTCATCTTAAATCAAAACCATTGCATTTCTATGATTTCCTTCCTCTAACTGCTTCTCCTCACTGGCTGATAGAGTTCTTCCACTTTGAACTTTAGATGGCTCCTCATTGCTCACAACATCAAGACACATTCCATAAATATCTGCTTCTCACAGTTTGTCACTGAAGTATACCTAAGGGCAAGACCTGAACTTGAACCCTGAGAAATCAGGGGCATGACTTGATGCCCACCTCAGCAGCCGAGATACTCTTTGGAAGTTTTGTGATTAATCTTAAAAATTCATGTGTGACTGTCACATCCAAATCGTTCTAAATTTCTCTGATTATAAAAATGATATTTTAAAATACTCTCAGGAAAAAAGACATGGACACAAGTGTTTCCTGTCTGAAGCCCTGTTTTATTGGGCAGCTAATTTATGCAAAAAATATTACTGGATTTATCAGTTGTAGAGTGAGGTTGAGTTGAAAACAGTACATTGATCCACTGGGTATGCCTTTGAGATGATTTCACTGCTGCTTCTTGGCATCATGGTATTTCAATAGCTCAGACTTGAAATATGTAAATATAAGTAGCATTTCCCCCCTTCATCCTTACAAAAATTTTTAAGAGAAATCTCTGGAGAGAGAGGTCCACATGTTGCCAGAAAGGTGAAGAGTAATGATTTCAGGCTGATAATGGTGGACATTTTGATGGGTTCCTCCCTGAGAGACACCAGGGTTGAATGATATGCAGACTGGAATAATTTCAGATTCATGAGTTGGAGCTCTCCTAGTGCCAGAAGAAAGTCGATGTTTTGATCTTCTATCTTACCACTGATACTTTTAATCAGATGAAAATGAAGAAAAAGTTTCATCACAGAAAAGGAAACAATCAACAAAATGAAAAGGCAACCGATGAATGGGTGAGGATATTTGCAATGATATATCTGATGTTAATATCCACAATACACAAAGAACTTATGTAACTCAACACCAAAAGACCAAATAATCCAGTTAAGAAATGGGGCAGAAGACATGAACCAACAGTCTTAGCTCTTAGTTCCCATGTTCTACTTTCTTATATAATTCTCAAATTTAATTTTCTTTACATTTAAGAGAATCTTTATATGAGATGGACTATACATGCCCATGGTTAATACAAACTTGCCATGCTCAATCTTCGGCAGGGAGTAGTTCATGGGAAACGTGAGTGGATGTGAGGTGAAGGTGCATTTCCAAGTGCAGGAGCTGTGCTCTCAGTCCAATCCCACCCCTCACCCCCACCCCATGGCAGAAGCACTGCTGTGCATTTGCTACACCACGAGGACTTGTCCCCTTAAGTGTGGCCTCATAGCTCAGGCCTGGTTCGGTCAAGGCTGCTGGAATTATCAGGAACTTGTAGTGGTTGTGACCAGAACATACCACTGAGAGGCCTCTGAGAGCAGACTCTCATTATTATCATTATTTTTCAGGCCATGTAAGTCCATTGTGCTGCCATGGGTGCTCTGTTCATGAGCTCATTAGGCAGGAAGAGGCTGACCAGGGTAGCAGGGTGGCTAGCATTCACTGAGCAGTTCCTCCTCATCAGTGATGGTGGGTCTTTTGGAGGTAGGCTCCAAGGCAGGTGTTACCATGGTCTTCCTTAAAGTTTTCTCAAGGGCTCTCAGTTGGTAAAATGAGTCATCTTGGGAAACTGTAAATGATTACTGTGACCAACAGTTTCAAATATTTCAAGTGTCTTGATATCACCTTCCCCTGGGCATTAGCTTCTGGAGCTCTCCATCCTTTGACTCTTGTCTAGGCTGGAGGTAGGAAGGGAAGGGAGGGAACTATTGCTCCTTGTACTGAAGTCAATGAATCTCCTGGATTTCAGGCTCTCTTTTCATCCTTGCTCTCCATCATTCTCACCCCTCCAAGACTGGAGTCTCGAAGCACGTCCTGTCTTTCTTTCCCATGGCCTCCTTGCATGTAATCTTGGTTTTGCCTTCCTTGGCTCCTTTCAATCAGCTGACATTTCTCAACCCATTTTCTGTCTTCCAGAGTAAGTTTAGAAAGTCACTCTCCATTTCATTGAAGATGGCTCTAAGCACTCATTTTTTTGTCATCTTGTTTGTTCTGCCAAACTGCCCATTTTTATCACCCCATTGAACACAATGAGAACATCAAGAGGCAAGCACTCTATTCTCAGTGAATGATGAAATGAGTACTAATGCACTTGCTGTCCTTAATGGCCTGGGGTCTAACAGCCACCACCCCAGCAGTTTTATCTTCATTGGTTGGGCTTCACACTTGCTTTTAGATTCAATTTTTCCAGTTGACCCCGTATCCACTAAAACACTCACTGATCCTTTTTTTTCTTTGGTCAAGTATGTTGCAAATTGACATGTTTTCACAGAGGGCCGCCATTACAATGACTTAATACTGAACATTTATTTATACATTTATTATACTGAACAGACCTCAGTTCCTCAATCAGTTTTTCAATATATCTTCTGAGCATATTAAATGATGCCATTCGAAGTTTAGTTTGATAAAAATACATTTTATACTTATCCTCTCTCTTTAACCTAAAGCAGATCTGAAAATGTCTACATCAAAGGTCTTTATCAAATCTCTTCTATTACACTGAGGTTCACCGTTTAGTGCCCTGTTGCCACTGGCTTAAAAGTAGAGAAGAACATAGGCAGTAATCTCTTCGACATCGGCCACAGCAACTTCTTTCAAGATATGTCTCCAAAGGCAAAGGAAACAAAAGCAAAAATGAATTTTTGGGACTTCATCAAGATCAAAAGCTTTGGCACAGCAAAGGAAACAGTCAACAAAACAAAGAGGCAACCCACGGAATGGGAGAAGATATTTGCAAATGACACTACAGACAAAGGGCTGATATCCAAGATCTATAAAGAACTCCTCAAACTCAACACACACAAAACAGATAATCATGTCAAAAAATGGGCAGAAGACATGAACAGACACTTCTCCAAAGAAGACATACAAATGGCTAACAGACACATGAAAAAAATGTTCATCATCATTAGCCATCAGGGAGATTCAATTCAAAATCACATTGAGATACCACCTTACACTAGTTAGAATGGCTAACTCTAACAAGACAGTAAACAACAAATGTTGGAGAGGATGTGGAGAAAGGGGAACCCTCTTACACTGTTGGTGGGAATGCAAGTTGGTGCAGCCACTTCAGAAAACAGTGTGGAGATTCCTTAAGAAATTAAAAATAGAGCTTCCCTATGACCCTGCAATTGCACTACTGGGTATTTACCTCAAAGATACTGATGTAGTAAAAATAAGGGCCATCTGTACCCCAGTGTTCATAGCAGCAATGGCCACGGTCACCAAACTGTGGAAAGAACCAAGATGCCCTTCAATGGACAAATGGATAAGGAAGATGTGGTCCACATATACAATGGAGTATTATGCCTCCATCAGAACGGATGAATACCCAACTTTTGTATCAACATACATGGGACTGGAAGAGATTATGCTGAGTGAAATAAGTCAAGCAGAGAGAGTCAGTTATCATATGGTTTCACTTACTTGTGGAGCATAAGGAATAATACGGAGGACAAGGGGAGATGGAGAGAAGTGAGTTGGGGGAAATAGGAGGGGGAGACAAACCATGAGAGACTGTGGACTCTGAGAAACAAACTGAGGGTTTTAGTGGGGAGGGAGATGGGGAGGTTGGGTGAACCTGGTGGTGGGTATTATGGAGGGCAGGAAAGGCATGGAGCACTGGGTGTGGTGCATAAACAATGAATGCTGGAACACTGAAAAGAAATAAAATAAAATAAAATGGAAAAACAACTGGTGTGAAGCAATATTTATTAGTTTAATTGTGCTTTGTATTTGTGATTACATGCCAACAACTTTTCATGTGGCAAAATATTGCTGTAAAAGTGATCTTTTCTGTATTTATTGCTAACAGTTTTCTTATATGAATATTAGTTCTGGTCACCAATTCCAATGTTTGGAGGGGGAGATTTTCCCCATATATCCAACAAGCCCCTCTGGTTACTGACTGGGTGTCCTACAGTTCAACTCAATTCTGACACTATTTGCCCAGAGACAGCATCAGATACCAAGTCTTACAAGACTTCCCCTCTCCCCAAGATGCCAATCTTAGGTTGTCACCTGTGTTTCTGACTGACTGGCTATAAAGCAAAGCCTTCCAGGAACCACTCCTCTTCCCACTTCAGGTTCAACTAATTTGCTGGTGTAGCTCGCAGAACTCAGAGAAACATTTTAGTTACTAGATCATCAGTTTATTATAAAAGGATATAATTCAGAAAAAGCCAGATGGAAGAGATATACAAGGCAAGGTATAGGGAAAGGGTATGGAGCTTTCACGCCCCTGAGGACGTCAGTTTCCCCACTTCTCTGTGTGTTCACCAACCTGGAAGCTCCCTGAACCCATCATTTTGGGGTTTTATGGAGGCTTTATTACACAGGCTTGGTTGATCAAATCACTGACCATTGGTGATTGATTCAACATCTAGTCTTCTTTCCCTCTTCTCTAGAGTTGTTTCCCTGACAACCAGTCTCTTTCCTTAGGTGAGGTCCAAAAGTTACCTCAATGACAGAAGACACTTTTGTCACTCTCACCACATAGGAAATTCTAACAGTTTTAGAAGCTCTATGCCAGAAACAAGGGCAAAGACTAAATATATATTTCTTATTATAAGTGACAAAGCACAATGAGACATTAAACTTAATTTTGTTTGTTATTCAATTACCTTTTGAAGGCATCTTGATTGCTTCCAGTTTTTGGCAGTTATGAATAAGGATGCTCTAAACACTGTATGCAGATTTTTATGTGAACAAATTGTCAGCTCACTTGGGTAAATGCCAAGGATCATGGGTGCCACCTTGTATGGTAAGCCCATGTTTAGTTTTGTAAGGCATCACCCAAACTGTATGTCACTGTACCATTTTGCATTTCCACCAGCAGCAGTAACTGAGAGTTCCTGTTGCTCTGTGTCTTTGCCATTATTTTGTGTTCTTCAGCAGGAAGGAAAATGATACAGGTGAGAAGCTTGTACATAAAGAAGAGACAAAGGTTAGAGAAGGAATCTGGGAAGCTAAAATATAATCTTTTCTTTCTCTTATTCTTAATTAATCTCATAGATAGTTATTTGTTCAAACTAATAATAGCAACAATGTATTGGTTACTTACATCTTATGAATACATGAGATGAGTAACAACAGTGTTATAAGGGATGAAAAGGAGGGATTAGGAATACTCTGTTATAAATTACCACACTCTCTATTATTAATTAACATCATACTAATATAATCTAAGTAGATGTAGATTAGTTGGAAATGTTCAAAGAAAGCCCTAGGGAAACCACTATATATATATATATATATATATATATATATATATATATATATTTAAAAGCATATTGATATGCTAAGAGACAGGAGAAAATGGAAGTAATGTCTCTTGTACCAAAATAATCCTTAGCATGTTTCTGATTAAGTGAATATTTGTAGGGCAGAAATGTATTGCTAGTTTGTCTTATTTTATTTTATTATTTTGTTTGTAGTTTCAAGTTCTTACTTAAATTTTAGTTAGTTAACATACAGTGTAATGTTAGTTTCAGATGTAGAATTTAGTGATTCATCACTTACACACAACACCCAGTGCTGGTCTTATTTTAAAAACAAATTCTTTGCTTGTGAGATGACCTCTTTAAAAAAAAAAAGAGGATGTGGAAAGTGATACTTAGAGGCTCAGAGAGGTCAAGCCACATTTTCAAAGCTTGCAGGCAGTGAGTGACTGACCCCATGACGGCCAGGTGGGTATCAGTCCAATCTGTTCTAATTCTTCCTTGGTCATCATTCTCAGTTCTATGTCTTGCTGTCTATTCGTTGAAGATGCAATCTGGTCACACACACACACATACACACACATTTGAGATGGAGACAAGACATGTGTAAAAGATGCATGTCAGCTTAAGGTGGCATGTGGGAAATGACACATGACAGGAAAGGAAGCAAGTGATGAAAAGATGGAGAAGACATAAATGATGTTGACATTCCAACAATCTTGATGTTTCTGCTTAAAGCAAGAGGTGAGGCCATATACTGAGAGTGAGAACAAGGACCCAGGGAGAACAGGCTTCCATAAAAGAGGCTCAATGGGTTTGGCATGGTTGGATCAGCGACTCCACAATTAGAGAAGAAGAAATGAGCAGAGAGATAACTAGGTGGACAGTGAGAACAAAACATGGGGCAGGAGAATCTGAAGGCTGAGTTAAGGGGATGAGCTGTTCCTTGTAGCCAGTAGGTCTGGACAACAATGATAAAAGCAGGATGAAGATTCATGTTAAGAATAGAAAAGGGGCACCTTGGTGGCTCAGTGGGTTGAAGCCTCTGCCTTCGACTCAGGTCATGATCCCAGGGTCCTGGGATCGAGCCCCACATCGGGCTCTCTGCTCAGTAGGGAGCCTGCTTCCCTTCCCCTCTTTCTCTCTGCCTAGTTGTGATTGCTGTCTGTCAAATAAATAAATAAAATCTTAAATAAAAAGGAAAAGAAAAGAGTGAGTTAGACAAAAAAAAAATTAGAAGAGATTGGAAAATTGATCTCAATCCATTTCCTGTTGCCCATTGAAAGCATGTAGTTTCATCACACACTGAGTTCTGTTAAATGGCATTGCCTCCTGGGAGTTTATAAGGGAAAGACAGTGGAATGAGAGAAGGTGATCGTACACGACAACTTTCCTTTGAAGAGGAGTAAAGACAGGGGACTTTTTGTACTAATGAGTGGTAGAAAACAGATCATTTCATTGCTTGATAGGAAAAGAGCAATTGAATGAGACATGTCACTATTGTACTCATGAAAAACTTCAGCGATGATTTTTCCACTGGTCCTTGATCTCAGGGGGAAAAAAATCTTAAAAGCCACAGGCAGCAAAAGGTGAAGAACAAGTTTGGATTTTAATAGCTGCTCAATATTAGAGAACTTGAAAAGAATTCAGGAGAACCTGGCCTTCTTATTCAACAATGTGGAGTTCAGCATTGAACCCAAGGATAAAGGTCTTTAAGAAAAGGTCTTTTGATTGTATTCATCCTGCTTTGAATGAAAGCTGGCCTTCCCATGACAGTCCACAGTTGTTCCTACTTGCCAAAACTACAACTATTAAAATTGGTATGGTGGGAGACTTATAATAAGAAAAAAGTAATAACCATAGAGGAACTAAAATTCTTCTATTGGATACCTTGAAAAAGTTCAACATTCTGTAAAGAAAGAAAAATATAGTAATACTAATTGACTGTTTATTGTAGCTGCTATTCTTTAAAGTGGCATGCCGTGGGGTGCCCAGGTGGCTGGGTTAGTTAAGTGTCTGACTTTGATTTCAGCTCAGGTCATGATATCAGGGTCATGAGATCAAGCCCTGTGTCCAACTGGGCATGGAACCTGCTTCAGATTCTCTCTCTCCTTCTCCCTCTGCCCCTCTCCTGCTGTGCTCTCTCTCTTTCTTAAAAAAAAAAATAAGTAGACTATCATGCCATTACAAAAACCATAAATACATTACAGTGATTTCTTTCTTCCTTCCTCCCTCCTCCCTCTTCTTCCTTCCTTCCTCTCCCTCCCTCCCTCCCTCTCCCTTATCCTTTCTTTCTGGCAAGGAGGGTGTCATTCTCTACAGTACAAGGATTTTTTTTTAACATCTTAATTTTTTTTTCAGTGTTCCAAGATTCATTGTTTATGCACCACACCCAGTGCTCCATGCAATACGTGCCCTCCTTAATACCCACCAGGCTCACCCAAACCCCCTCCCCTCCAAAACCCTCAGTTTGTTTCAGAAAGGATGAACACCCAACTTTTGTATCAACATGGACAGGACTGGAGGAGATTATGCTGAGTGAAATAGGCCAGGCAGAGAAAGTCCATTATCATATGGTTTCACTTACTTGTGAAGCATAAGGAATAAGGCAGAGGGCATTGGGTGAAGGAGAGGAGAAGTGAGTTGGGGTAAACCAGAGGGGGGAGACGAAGCATGGGAGACCGTGGACTCAGAGGACATGCATGTTTTACTATCATACATGGGGGAAACTATACTTTCTATTTCCTCAAATCTATGTAAACTTTGTCTTGAGATTCTGGAGACAAGATGTCTGAACTGATTCCTGAAAGATGAGTAATAGCTCCCTTGCTTGATCTCTCAGTAAATCCTTAGTGATCATTTAGTGAACGTCAGGCTCTCTCCTATGCTCTGTGGATAATGGGTGAACAAGACAGGGCAGCTCTGCTCTCACTGATCTTATATTCCAGTCATGATGATGTTCAATAGCCAAGTCAGCAAATAAGGTAAGTTCATATACTGATAAATCCTTTGATGGAAAATAACATAGTTTAATTGAATAGTGCTGACAGGAAGAAACTTCTTTGGATTAGAGGTTCATAGAAGTTTCTTTGAGGTGGTGTCATTTGAAGACCAGACTAATGTAAAAGGGACAGTCATCTGCCTGACTGTCATCAGCATGACTGCAGAGATCTCAGGGAAGAGAGTGTGGGCAGGGTGCCAACAAGCAGAGGGCTTTAAGGCTGGGAGAGGACTGAGGCAATCACAGAGAAAGAGAGCCTTGATTAAACTATACTTGAATTCCACATTACCTCTGGACTTTGATTTACATCATCCAACAAGTATTTTTTTAAGGCTTCTTAAAGTTAGATTTCCTCCTACTTTCATTTGAAAGCTTCCTAACAGGTTCATATATTTTCAGAAACTGTCCACAGAAGCCCCTAACTGATGCCAAAAGTAGTCTTTAAAGAACATCAGAACTTTGTCCAAGTTTGCAAACCATTGTGGAGTTTAGAGCATAATCGTCTCTGTGGTTTTCTGACTTCCCCTCGAATGTAATTATGCTGGAAGATAATTTTTAGTTCTTGCCTCTTAGAAGAGGGCATAATACTAGGTAGACAGGATGCTTGGCATATGTCTTGACTGAGTTTATAGAAGTCATGGGAACTTAGTAGTATGAATTTATCTTTTGAGCAATTAAAATTCTGATTATTTTTTGGCATCGTTTACTTTTTGTTAAGGGGCATAGGCTTTGTAGATAAACTCTTTTTCACTTTATATGTAATTTATATTTGTATAGTTGAGAATAGAGTTAATTTTATCCTATCAGGTTTGTATTATAGGTTTAGTCCCTGGGAATGTCAGAGGATAATGTTTATAGTTATCTAATGGAATCAGGAAGACTGGGGAAAAAAAAAAGATTGAAAAATTGGAAATAGGTAGAAGGACTTACTGGGTGTCCTTACTGAGCGTGGTCCCAGTGATCCACATGGGAAGCAGTTAATATTTCAGAGATGCAGACAGAGATGTATTATTGATTAGAATATTCTACAACTCTGTAAGGCTTGTGGTTGAGTTGCAGCAAATTGACAACAATGCCAGTGATTTCTGTCTGGTAGAAAAATAACAAAAAAGACTATCTTTTATTACTCAGTAAAATCATAAACATTTCAGTATCTAAACTAACAAACTATTGCCATTTTTGTAAAAAAATGCATTTCTGAGTGAATAGATTAAATTCTATTTCTTAGAAGTCTGAACTAGCTTTATCCTCTCTGGTTTGGTCATGAGTGAGTTAATGTGTTTTGGACAGACATTCACTCTATATTTGTTATGCTTTTAGCTTTTTGAGAACATAATTTAATGAGATTTTTATGGATATAATTTTATCCTTTATTTGATGTAAAAATTATTCAGGAATCACATGGTTACTACTCTGATAACTTTATTTTTCTTTTCATATATCATGGACTTTTGGCTAGGTCAATGCATATATATCCACCATCTTCTTTTTAAACAGCTGTATAATATATTTCTTAGTATGCATGACTATTATATATCCAATTATTTTATTGTTGATGAATGTTCAGCATATTTCCAGTTTTTCTACATAATGAAAACATAATACATTTACATAACAAATAAAATAAATTTATTTTAAATTTTAGACTTTTTTTCTTTTTTTCTGACATACACAGAGAGATCATAAGTAGGCAGGGCAGAGAGGCAGGCAGAGAGAGAGGGGGAAGCAGGCTTCCTTCTGAGCAGAGAGTCTGATTTGGGACTCGATCCCAGGACCTTGAGACCATGACCTGAGCTGAAGGCAGAGGCTTAATCCTCTGAGCCACCCAGGTGCCCCTGTTTTAAATTTTAAAATAAATGGTGGACTCTCTAAGCAGTGGGCTATTTTGATATGTCAAAAAAACAAGTATCTGGCTTGGCAAGTAAAATTTAAAAACTTTCTCAGTCTCTCTGAGCTCCTATTGTTATCTGTTTTTCCATTAAAATTGTAATAATAGTGTCTCAATCATAGGCTTTTTTGTGAGAATTGAATGAAGTAATAAACATCAATACAGTTTGTGTAGTACCATAGTGTTATGTAAATTCATTAATTTATTGCATGAGTCTTGTTATGGAATGAAATGTGTCCCTCCGAAGTTCATGTGTGGAAATCTTGGCGCTCGGTACCTCCGAATGAGACCATATATTTGAAGATAGAGACTTTACAGAGATAATTAAGGCAATAAGAGGTACATGGGTGGGCCCTAACTGGACATGACTGATGTTTTAGTGCACGTGGGTTGGTTTAACCATATACTACAGACCAGGTGGCTGAACGACAACAGAAAGCTATTTCTTAGAGTTCTGGAGACTGGGGAGTCCAAAATCAAGGTGCTGGCAGATTAGGTGTCTCATGAGAGTCCTCCTCCTACTTCATAGATCGTCTTCTCTGTGTTCTCACATGATGGAAATGTTGAATGACCTCTCTGGAACCTCTGTTATGAGGACACTAATCCCATTCATGAGAGCTCCAAGGGCATGACCTAATGACCTCCCCAGACCCTACCTGTTAATACCGTCATCTTGGGGGTTAATATTCAACATATGAATTTGTGTGTAGGGGGGGCATATTCAGACCACAGCAGCTTGTGCCCTTGTAGGAAGAGGATATTAGGACACACACACACACTCAGGGGGAAGACCCTGTGAAGTTGCCCAAGGAAGATGGCCTCTATGGCCTGAGGACAGAGGCCACAGAAGAAAATAAACGTCTGCTGTTTGATCTGTCTGGTGTGTGATGCTTGGCTATAGCGGTCAGAGCTAACAAATATAGCCCTCTCAATTAGGTCATTCCAGAAAACATTTGGCTAAAGACAAAAAGCTTTTCAGCAGGGGTACCTGGGTGGCTTAGTCAGTTAAGCATCTGTCTTTGGCTCAGGTCATGATCACAGGGTCCTGGGGTCGAGACCCACGCTGGGATCCCTACTTAGCAGGGAGTCTGCTTCTCCCTCTGCCGGCTCGTGCTCATTCTCTCTCAAATAAATACAATCATATTTTTAAAAAAAAGCTTTTGAGCAAAATGACTATTATTAAGATATTTTGGGCAAAGGCGTAATAAGGTTTTCCCTCCATATGAACCCATTCTAGAAAGGTGTTCTCTTTGCAGATATAAAGCAGCAAAGGCAACAAAGATCCAGCATTTCCCTCCTCATTCCCTCTGAGAGTCTCTTTTCTTCCCCTCAAGATTTTCTGAATCGATCTCAATCAAATGATTGTATCACTGAGGACTTTTTATCCTGTTTTGAGCCTATATATAAATTTCTATATATAAGGTATATAGAAATTTATATAAAATATATTTTTATGTAAAATATATTTATTTATTACATATTTAAATATTTTTATTGTTGAAGTATAGTTGATAAAGGCGTTATATTAGTTTCAGGTGCACAACATTGTGATTTGACAATTCTATACGTTACTCAGCGCTCATCACAGTAAGTATGGTCCACCATCTTGTCACCATATAATGTTATTATAATATTATTGACTGTATGCCCTAGGCTGTACTTTTGATCTGTATGACTTTCATAGCAGGAATATTTTTTAAATTTTTTAAATTTTTATTTAAACATATAATGTAACCCCATCACCCTCTCCCAACACCCCTCCCACTCACCCACCTCAGTTTGTTTTATGACATTAAGAATCTCTTTTGGTTTGTCTCCCTCCTGATCCCATCTTGTTTCATATATTCTTTTCCGACCCCCTTAACCCCCACTCCCGTTGCATCTCCACTTCCTCATATCAGGGAGATCATATGATAGTTGTCTTTCTCCGATTGACTTATTTCGCTAAGCATAATACGCTCTAGTTCCATCCATGTCGTCACAAATGGCAAGATTTCATTTCTTTTGATGGCTGCATAGTATTCCATCGTATATATATATACCACCTCTTCTTTATCCATTCATCTGTTGATGGACATCTAGGTTCTTTCCATAACTTGGCTATTATGGACATTGCTGCTATAAACATTCGGATACACGTGCCCCTTCGGATCACTACATTTGTATCTTTAGGGTAAATACCCAGTAGTGTAATTGCTGGGTCATAAGGTAGCTCTATTTTCAACTTTTTGAGGAACCTCCATGCTTTTTTCCAGAGTGATTGCACCAGCTTGCATTCCCACCAACAATGTAGGAGGGTTCCCCTTTCTCCACATCCTCGCCAGCATCTGTCATTTCCTGACTTGTTCATTTTAGCCATTCTGACTGGTGTGAGGTGGTATCTCATTGTGGTTTTGATTTGTATTTCCCTGATGCCCAGTGATGTGGAGCACTTTTTCATATGTCTTTTGGTTTTGTTGACTGTCTTCTTTGCTGTGCAAAAGCTTTTGATCTTGATGAAGTCCCAATAGTTCATTTTTTCCCTTGCTTCCCTTGCCTTTGGCGTTGTTCCTACAAAGAAGTTGCTGTGGCTGAGGTCAAAGAGGTTGCTGCCTGTGTTCTCCTCAAGGATTTTGATGGATTCCTGTCTCACACTGAGGTCATTCATCCATTTTGAGTCTATTTTCGTGTGTGGTGTAAGGAAATGGTCCAATTTCATTTTTCTGCATGTGGCTGTCCAATTTTCCCAACACCATTTGTTGAAGAGACTATCTTTTTTCCATTGGATATTCTTTCCTGCTTTGTCGAAGATGAGTTGACCAAAGAGTTGAGGGTCTATTTCTGGGCTCTCTATTCTGTTCCATTGATCTATGTGTCTGTTTTTGTGCCAGTACCATACTGTCTTGATGATGACAGCTTTGTAATAGAGCTTGAAGTCTGGAATTGTGATACCACCAACTTTGGCTCTCTTTTTCAATATTCCTTCGGCTATTTGAGGTCTTTTCTGGTTCCATATAAATTTTAGGATTATTTGTTCCATTTCTTTGAAAAAAATTGGATGGGATTTTGATAGGCATTGCATTAAATGTGTAGATAGCTTTAGGTAGCATAGACATTTTCACAATATTTATTCTTCCAATCAATGAGCATGGAACATTTTTCCATTTCTTTGTGTCTTCCTCAATTTCTTTCATGAGTACTTTATAGTTTCCTGAGTATAGATTCTTTGCCTCCTTGGTTAGGTTTATTCCTGGGTATCTTATGGTTTTGGGTGTAACTGTAAATGGGATTGACTCCTTAATTTCTCTTCTTCTGTCTTGTTGTTGGTGTAAAGAAATGCAACTGATTTCTGTGCTTTGATTTTATATCCTGACACTTTACTGAATTCCTGTACAAGTTCTAGCAGTTTTGGGGTGGAGCCTTTTGGGTTTTCCACATATAGTATAATATCATCTGCAAAGAGTGATAGTTTGACTTCTTCTTTGCCAATTTCAATGTTTTTGATTTCTTTTTGTTTTCTGATTGCTGAGGCTAGGACTTCTAGTACTATGTTGAATAGCAGTGGTGATAATGGACATCCCTGCCGTGTTCCTGACCTTAGCGGAAAAGCTCTCAGTTTTTCTCCATTGAGAATGATATTTGCGGTGGGTTTTTCATAGATGGCTTTGATAATGTTGAGGTATGTGCCCTCTATCCCTACACTTTCATAGTGGGAATATTTTTATTGTTCATTTGCACAAGTATTTTCTGATGCTGTTTGTCTTGCTATTAGGACTATGAGGAGGCTTTTTTTTTTTTCTGTTTTGTTTTGTTTTACACACGTGCTAGCTTAAAGACAGCGTGAAGTGAGATACTGAGCAGTAGTTGCTTTTGTCCCTTTCTTAGCGAGGGGCCAGGCCAAGGGAAAGCAGCATCTAAAGGGTCCTCCCATGATATCCCTCTCCAGCATGGGTCATGCTATTTCCGGCTGACCGGTTAAGCCCATACTTCAGTGTCTGCTCTGAAGGTTTACTTCACAGCCCCCCTCCCCCATGGGCTCTCTTTGTCTTGCAGGGGCTTTTTCCCCGATAAACTGTGGTTTTGGACCTAAGATTCAAATTTTCTCACACCAGTTTAAGAAGCATTTGTGCCTGGAAAGGGGAGAGGGCTGTGGGATTTGGAAGCCAGTGCTGGGAAGAGCCTCACTTAGAAAGAAGGCAATGGACATTATTGAGGCTTTTAAAAGATTGTAGGCACCTAAAAGTAGGCTCAGCATTAGTCATAAGGGAGAAGAAAACCAAAACCACATGACGTACTACTTCACAAGCACCAGGATGGCTAAAACAAACAAGACAGACAATATATAAAGAAGTGTTGGCAAGGATGTGAAGAAATTAAACCTTCTTGCACTGATGGTGGAAATGGAAAATGGTGTATTCACTTTGGAACAGTCTGGCAATTTCCCAAGATGTTACACATGAAGTTTTAGGCATCACTCTTGGGTGTATATTCAAGAAAAGTGAAAACATAATGTCCACACAAAAACTTGTACATGGATGTTCATAGCATTAGTGAGATAGTCAAAAAATGGAAACCACCCAAATATCCATCTGCTGATCAATGGATAAATAAGATGTGGTATGTCCATATAAGGGAATAGCATTCTGCAATGAAAAGGAACAAAGCTCTGATATATGCCATAGCATGGATGGACCATGAAAATAATATGCTAAGTGAAAGGGAGCCAGTCACAAACACCATCTATTGTATGATTCCATTTATGCAAAAGGCCAGAATAAGAAAATCTACAGAGAGTGAGGGTAGGCTGGTGACTGGGGGTCGGTATGGGAGTTACTGCCAATGGGTATGAAGTTTCTTATTGGGGTGATTAAAATTGGCCAAGGTGGTATTTTCACATATCTGTGAATGTCCTAAAAGCCATTGACTTGTATGCTTTAAATGGATGAATTACATGATATGTGAGTTATATCTCAATAAATCTGATAAAAAACAAGTTCTGTTGGGAGCCAGAGGTTCCTAAAGAGGAAATGCATTAACTGAAGGACACATGAGGGTTAACCAAGATGGCTTTATGAAGGGGAAAGGCCACAGCCTTAGAAACTGCAGTGAAGAGCTGGCATGCTCACACTTGGCATTTGAATGTGACCCATTCAGGCTGAAGCCTGGAGCCTTCCCCCATGTCTCCTGGTGCCATCAGCCCCCTAGAATCTCAAATATGATATGAATGAATGTCAAATAAATGAGGTTGAATTCAAGTCACTACAAGAAATTAGGGTGTGGAAGCCCATTTCATTGGTTTTCTTTCATCTCATTAAATGTAATGCATCCTTACCGCCCTTGATTAAGAGTGAAATCTCCCCATTCTGTCCTCCCCCACTTCTCATGTTTGGGGCACAATGGCGTCGATCATGTCTGAGGAGAACAATTGTAATGACTTTTTTTTTTTTTTAACTATACTTCTATACCTGCGAGTTTTACAACTAGATGCCATTTCTTTTGCATTACCCATAACCTAATTTACTACCGTCTCCAAGCCAATATTTGAATTCTGGGAATTTCCCCTTCATTCCTCTCTTGGAGAATCTATCTACTGCAGGCTTCTTGATGATCAATTTAACATTTAAACAGCCACAGGGCAGAGACCTAGCCTTGTGTCTGAGTAAGTACTATTTGGCTATGGCTTTGTAGGAATGCAATATTTTTTAATTACAGGAATTATCTCCAAGGCATACAAAGAAGTCGCTGCTCTAGAAAGTCTAAGACACACTGAAATATGAAAAAAAACTGTCGTTAAGGCTCTGTTGACTGGGTGATTAACTGAGAAATAGGAATCAACTAATGTGAAACATTTGGGCAACAATTTCCAGAAAGAAACTCAATAAGCTGATGTAAAACAAGAAAATTGCTCTCCTTTGTAAGAAACCCTCTCCCTCTTTTAAGATACTGAGATGAAATGCCAAGAAGGACGCACAGAGGTGAAAGCTGATTTTCCCTTAAGTGCACGTTGTATGTTTAAAGCCAAAATTCTTTCAACAAGATTAATAAGTGCTATTCATGGTGTTCCCTGGGCAGGTCAACAGTGTAAAGAACATAGGTATAAGGCTACAAAATGCTCTGCTGTCTTCAGATGTATTTGAGCGGCAGCCAACCACGGGAGGAGCTCCGATCATCTTTTGGTGAGCAAGAAGCAAATTGTGAAGAGCCAAGTTATAAAACATAAATCATTTTTAGGCCAACCTGGTGTTTAATTAAATGGCTGACTTGTAAGCTAAAGACATTTTTACTTGAGAATATACAACTTTCTTAACTCCTAGCTAGTAAGGCTTAGGAACAGAAAAAGTGAGAAATCCTCCCTCAGGGCTACAAACACAGGGTAATCAAGTCCACCCAGGTTAAATGGAGATAACACACATTAGAGACAAAGGGAAAGAATGTAGCAGCTTCTGATTCTTTTCTGTTTTGATGACTGGATAATAATTAAAATTCAATTCATAATTTTATTTATTTGAAATAACAATTGGAATTCATTTCTAAGTCCAGCAATAATGTAGCCAAAAAATATGGGAACTGGGAAGAAGAGGACCTAGGTTTGGATCTACCTTTTACGTTTTGTGATTCTAGGCAATTCTTTTCACCTCTCAAGGATTCAGCACCCTTATCCATATAAGGACAGGGCTCGAAGGTCCTAAGATGACTTCAACTTCATGATTTTATAATTTATGAAACTTGAGTTTCAGAGCTGGCTGACTCACAGATGATATATCTGAGAAAAATAATATTATTGACTCTCAAATGAAAGACTAATATTTCCTGTGGGTGAAAAATTAATTTTTAGATATCATTAATGTCAAACCAAAGAAAATATCCTGACTCCAACAAGAAATTTAAAGAGTCTGCCCAAAGATAGATGGCTAGGAATTAGCGGTGTGTGAGTTCCCATAATTAACTAAAACTCCACTTAGGAATTTTTCTTAATTTATTAAAAATTTCTGTGGTTCTTTCTCGTTTCCAAACTAAATATTTTTGAAGAAATGAAAATATGCTTAAGGCACACACTTAGCGAGGAGCTACTATATTGTATTTTCCAGTTAATATTGTCTAACTCTTTATAAATGATTAAAGTAATATTACAAAATGACAATGACATGCCACCACAGGCTACTCTACCATTTTCACTTTTCATTTAGTGTCCAGGAAGAAAAGGAACCATCAGACACTTGGAATGTATACATTAAATGTGGGTGCTATGAAATTTGGACTAACCAAATAGAGTTCCCTGGGGCCATTTACATAACCAAAAGTGGCCACCTGGTCACAGTTTAGATAACGATTAAATATGTAAAATATGGCAGCCAGCATTCAAGGATTGATCAGCGAGGCTGGTTTTGGAAGTAAATATCAACAACAGCAATATGAACTGATGTAAATAGTAAGGCAAATCCTGGAGGAAGGTAGGATTTGGGGTTGACATAACTCAGACCTCTGTCTTTGCTTCCTGGTGTTCTTTCTTCTCCCCCATGTTGGCTCCATCCTTGATTTGGACGTTGGCTCCAGAGTTGGACTGTCATAAGTTTTATTCTGCCTCTGTCTCTCCTTGACAGATCACAGTGCCTGGAACCCAGTGAACACACCATGAATAATAAAAACCGTGGTAAGTGCTGGCATTTATCAAGCTCTCAATATGTGTTCTAAATGTTTTACACGTATTGATTCATTTACTCTTGACCATAATCCTGTCAGGTAGTGTGGTACTTTAAAAAAAGTCCACAAACTCTTTGAGATGCTTCCCTGCAACAAGTGAGCTCAAATTCCCCTCTTCTTGAGTATGGGCTGTGGATGCACACAGTCTGGTTTCCAAGTTCATGTTCTCAAGCCCCTGTTGTACGTAGTCTCGATGTGATGGGTGTTGGTGCCTTGCCTCCTCTATTTGAAATTCCTAGTTTTCCTTTTAAGTGGCCCTGAACTTCAGGATTGGTGGATAATTTTAGAGGGATTAAAATGAAGAATTGGCCAAAAGCGCTAAAGCCTTCTGAAAAATCATTTTATTTGAAGTTGAAAGTAATGTTTATATGTCTCAGAATCCATCTGGCATTTATATTTCTTAGATTCTCAGATTGCAGAGTATAGATGTGAGAGGTGGCTCCTAGATTTAGGAAAGGGGTAAGGAAGTGACTGATCTTCCACATAGAGGAAGAGATTTGAGTTCAAATTCTGTGTAGCTATGAGTTTCTACTCATTAAATATATGTTGAGGAGACAGCAGACCACAGTACAAGTGTATAGCTTTATGAATTCGAGGAAGCACAATTCTAGCTATGTTAGGTGTTGAGTAGATTTCTTTAGACGTAAAGACAAGACTAGATGAAATTATTTTTGTTCTGAATTCATGTGACCACTGGTCTGAAAATCAAGAAGGCCTCAGTTTTACTCCCTGTATCATTGCTGAGGTCTCCTGGGGGAAGTTCCCACATTGTTTTTCCCTTCTCCTCTGCAAATCTCCCCATTTCTTGGCTCTCAGTTGGAGAGAGAAAGAGGCCCCAAACCAGGTTCCTCCCAAGTTTCTCAGCTATTTCTCTCTTGTTCCTGACTCCTCAGTTGGGTGGGGGCCAAGGGGTAACAAGTGGGCATGGGGACCTGGGGCAGCAAGTGACCATTCTTGTTTTACCTGGTAAGTTCCCTTCATTTTCTAAAACACCAGAGCCCACAGAGGGGAACTCTCCTGCCTGAAGTCACTTGAAGAATGAATGACAGGACATCATGGTCTGGTTATCTTTCCATTGCTATGTAGAGAATTTTCCTCCAGCCTTACTCGAGGGTGGGAGGGTTCTTTACTCAGTCCTGGGAGGTGACCTATACAAGGTCTATGTTGTATTCCTTGTACCATGATTATTCAAGTCTCTCTTATCTCCCTAGTGGATTAGAAACTCTTGGAGGCAGAAAATGGGAACACTGTCTTGCCTAGATCATAGCTTGATACCTCCTAATGCTACTGATAAGTAAAAGTGAAGGGCAGATGGATGGATGAATGGATGGGTGGATGAATACAACTGCAAAACACCTTGAATTTCCCTCTTAAGTTGCCTTGTTATATGTACATAGAAATAAGAAAACAAAATTTTATGTGTATTTTGAATTTACAAAATAGGTGAGTTCACAATGTTACTTTATATAGAAATTGCTGTAAGAACAAAGTTCAGTTCCAAAAATTTATTTTATAATCAACTTTTTAGTAATTGACCTATTAATGAAGTTTAACAGTGAACAATGACATATTGAAAACAATGACGTAAGGTTTACTCAAAATAACATAGAACTTAGGGCAGAAACTACTTTCTTTTTATTTTTTAAAAAAATTAACATATAATGTATCATTTGCTTCAGGGGTACAGGTCTGTGAATCATCAGTCTTACACAATTCAGAGCACTCACCATAGCACATAACCTCCACAATGTCCATCACCCGGCCACCCCATCCCTCCCACCCTCCTCCCCTCCAGGAACCCTCAGTTTGTTTCCTGAGTCTCTTATGGTTTGTCTCCCTCCCTGATGACATCTTGTTTCATTTTTTTCTCTCCTTTCCTCCCACAACCTCCCACCCTGCCTCTCAAATTCCTCATATCAGAGAGATCCTATGATAGTTGTCTTTCTCTGATTGAGTTATTTCGTTTAGCATAATACCCTCTAGTTCCATCCACATTGTTGCAAATGACAAGATTTTGGGGTTTTTTTGTTGGATGCATAGTATTCCATTGTGTGTGTGTGTGTGTGTGTGTGTGTGTGTGTGTGTGTATCTCACATCTTTCTCCATTCATCTGTTGATGGAATCTAGATTCTTTCCATAGTTTGGCTATTGTGGACATTGTTGCTATAAACATTCGGGTGCACGTGCCCCTTCAGCTCACTATATCTGTATCTTTAGGGTAAACACCCAGTAGTGTGATTGCTGGGTCATAGGATAGCTCTATTTTCAACTTTTTGAGGAGCCTCCATACTGTTTTACAGAATGGCTGCACCAGCTTGCTTTCCCACCAACAGTGTGGGAGGGTTCCCCTTTCTCCACATCCTTGCCAACATCTGTTGTTTCCTGACCAGTTAATTTTCGCCATTCTGACTGGTATGAGGTGGTACCTCACTGTGGTTTTGATTTATATTTCCCTGATGCCGAGTGATGTTGAGCACTTTTTCATGTGTCTGTTGGCCATGTCTTCTTTGCAGAAATGTCTGTTCAGGTCTTCTGCCCATTGCTTGATTGGGTTATTTATTCCTTGGGTGTTGAGTTTGATAATTTCTTTACAGCTTTTGGATACTAGCCCTTTATCTGATATGTCATTTGCAAGTATCTTCTCCCATTCCATCGGTTGTCTTTGGTTTTGTTGACTGTTTCCTTTGTTATGCAAAAGGTTTTGATCTTGATGAAGTCCCACTAGTTCATTTTTGTCTTTGCTTTCCTTATGGCAGAGACTATTTTCTAACTTGGTAGATGTCCTATTTTAAAAATCTAGTGTATTTGGTCTATTTCTACATGTGTAACTCATTTTTTTTTTGGCTTGGAATGGAAAGTTAATTGATGATTAATATAGTTAATGCCTTTCCCCAAAAGATTAGATGCTATTTACTACTAAATTATAATGCAAAATATAAATATATGTAGCTCATAACCATGAGGTGTTTCTTGGTGCTTATAACATTGTCTTTCAACACTATAGTCCCAGGGCACCAGATCGGAGTGTGTAAATGAATGGCATTGAGTGAGAAGAAGCATTAAAAAAAGCTTTCTGCACCCAGGAAACAAGATGGGTTTGGGTAGGATCACGCACATTGATGCCCAGTGGGCACATAGAGAATGGACTTTGGCTGGGTCCATCTTGGTGTTGGTCAGGGAATAGAGAATCATGGTTATGAAACTCAAATTTTCGCGTTAATATTTGCAAGTAATTTTACATTATCAAAGTGCCTTTCTCATTAAGATTTAATCAACATAAGAATTTACCATTTACTAAATGCCCAAGGCAGTGCATAGCAAAGATCAGGCACACGGTAAGCCAGTGAGAGCAAGACAAGCCCATCAAGACAATGTCTGTATCTTAAGGTCAGTTGGCTTTGAACTTGAATTACATCTGCAAAGTCTTTTTTGCCATGCAGCATAACATAATTAAGGGTATAACATACTGGGTGAAGGGCACGTGGACCAACATTCTGTCTGCCACAGCCAAAAACTAGAAAGTGACAGATTTCAAATACCAATTGAAGGCTAACTGACTTTGAAGTCTACCTCCATTACATTATATTATGAATGCTCTATTCATGGATTAAAATAAGAAAAACACATTAGAAATAGCTTAATATCCCCACTAGGATATAAATAATTCGTTGTTGCCATGAAACTATCCGTGGTCCTTTCCTGAAATACATGACTTGAGAATATAATCCAGAATAGATCAATCAAAATATCGAATTCAAAAGGGTAACTTTTATGAGACTGGACAAATTCCCAAAGCTTTTTGGACTTCAGAATGCTCATCTGAAATATGGAGATGATAGGATTATCGTCCTTCCCAGGATTGCTGTGATGATGGCGTGTGGTACAGTGCATGATCCCATTCCTAGTGCATCGTAAACACTCAATCAGTACTCGGTATTTTGCACATAAAGCAGTGCCATTTACTTTGTCATAAGGTTGACCATACTTTCTTTTACTGCTTATTTGATTTTCTGTCTCCCTTTCTTGATTGTACTACTCACAAGAACAAGGATCACGTCTTTTTTCATTATAGTATTTTTTAGCCTCTGGTACTGAGCTTGGCATATGAAGGTACTCAGTAAGTATGTGCTGAATACAGGAATGAATCCTTTGGGATGAAATCTCTCAATTGTTTCTAACATGGTGCAGGTCAGATAAGACACCCGTGAAGGCTGGATCTGGCCTGTGAATATCCTATCTGTGAAATCTGCCAAAGAGTCTGACCACAGCAATTTAGCAAGGAAGTTTTTTGGACATGTGTTAATCAGAACATTCTACAGAATGTTCTTCTATAGAACTCTAGAAGACTCACTAAATATCCATAGTGTGTCTAATTCTGAACAATCTAGGTGCTGGTGAAACTTTGACGTTGCAATAGTTGAGAGGATTTCAAACGTTTCTCTCCCAAACTGAAAGAATTGTTTTATTTTGACTTTCTTTTAAATTAAAAACTATTCTTCCTGTTTAAAAAAAAATGTCAATGTGTCTTGATAGCTCTCTAGGTGTGGCTTCGAGCACTTTGCTCTTTCTCGGGGATGTCTTTCATTTGTTATTGACTCATAACACCAAGCTGCTGCCCTTGGAATAGGACCAGAAGCTATGCAGAGGGAGTCACCTCAAGTTAGTCCTAGGTGTCTCTCTGCTCTGTGCCCCATACTGGTTCTTTAAAAGCAATCTCACCACCCAGTATTTATCTTCATGGTATTTGGTACTTTGATACAATTTGAAAAGGAAAAAAAAAATGACTTCAGTCCTGTCCATGTAGCATCAAAAAGATTCCTTGGTCTAAAATTTAGCATAGAACTAGTGAGACACAGGCATCATTAGGACTAGGATCAGAAGTCCTCTATGAAAAAAACGTTCATTATAAAAAAGTTGCCATAATTAAATAATGTCTTCTCAATACTCCTAACACATTCCTGATATATGTATGTGCACAAATATTTTAATCAAATTGCAGTGACTGTCTAGACAGACTGGTAGGACATCTCAATCAGGAATTCAATTAAACAGAGCTTTGTAAAAAAAACTCTAAAAGAAAAAAAATATTGTTAGAGCTTTGGTGTATTGTTTTTGAAGATGTGGTTTGGAGAAGAATGGGCATATGAAGAGAGAAAGAAAATGCCAGTTTTAGAAATGAGATTTTGGGCAAAAGAAAGGGAGAAGGAACGTGATTAGAAGCTGCTGTATTTATGAAAGCACTTTGGGGAATTCTGTAACCCCAATTGTGAACTGGATCCATGTTAGCTTTTGTGTGTTTGGTGGTAAATAGCATCAGTGCTTTGAAAAATGGCTTTTCTCCTTCCTGTTTCTTGTCTCGTGATTTCAGTGTTGTCTTTTCTGCTGGCTGTCCAAAAAGGAGGTCCTTGCAATTATGCTCTTTTTTTTTTCATATTTTACTTTGTTAGTATGTTTTGAAATAAAAACTTCACATTTTAGAATGTGGTTTCAATATGGATCCTGTATAAATATCCCAGCTTCAACCTGGAGTCTGGAAGATTTGGAAAAAGTTAAGTAGTCTACAGAGAAAAACTAGGGGAAATAATCTGATCAAAGTGTGGTTTTACAGTTCATGGTGGGAGGGAAGGTTTGTAACTTCTGATGTGAGGTCAGAAGAAATCTTCTGTCTCTGCCTGAATCTCCTAGAACCTCTTTTGTTGGGGAAGCTAGCTGCTAGCTCCCTCTCAGGAGACTATCCTGAGATCGCCATGTTGTGGGGAAGCCCAACCAGTAGCACCTTTTCTCGCTGCTTCATTTTCTGTGACAGCTCCGCTTTTGTACATTTGGCCCAGACCTCTCCTCTGAGTCTCGGTGCCATTACCCACACGTCAACTTCACATCTCTACTTGAAAGTCCTGTTCCATGAGCATCACAGTGTTAGTGTTTGAGAGGAACATTTGATTTCTAGTGCCCCAGAAATCTCTCTTTTCCAATTTCTCATCTTGGGAATTGGTTCTGGCATCCCCCCAGTGCCTTAGCCAAAGTCTCAGACTCAATCTTTGTCTTGCCTTCTTTTGCATGGACAAATCCATCCACAGATACTTGTGATTCTGCATCCACCAACGTACTTTCATTTTCCCCTATTTTTTCCTCCTCTGTTCTTTGCATTGTCACCTCTTCCAACAGCCTTCTGAGCAGCTTCCTGCCACACTCTTAGTTTTTCTCCACTTCCAGCTACAGTGATGTTTTAAAACTTTAGTCGTACCTTTCCATGCCTTTGGGAACACTCAAGTGGCTTGCCAAAGCTTTGGAGTACAATCCAAACTACACGATGTGATCAGAGTGGTCTTACCTGATCTTCTACAGCCACATCTCATGTCCCTCTCCTTTGCTTGTTTTGCCAGGACTCAAGCCCTTTCTCACCTAGGCACCTTGGCAATGATTGTCCTCTGCCTGGACCACTCCATCTGCCCTTCACATTCTCCTCAAATGTCAAGGAGGCCTCTCATGATTGCCCCATCTAAACTAGGTTCCCTTAGTATCCTCAATTACCACAACTTATTTGTTCACCATAGAGTCTGTGACCACTGTAATCATTTTGTGAGTGTGTGTTTTTACATGTAAAATCGTTGTCTAGCTCTTCATAGTATCTCATGGTCCATGTCTATTTCATATTCACTATTATGTCCTTGGCACTTGTCACCAAAGGTGCTTGATTAATTGTTCTTAATTCGTTCTTCTGTTGAATAAATTAAGTACCAACATCTTAGAAAATCGCAAGAGAACCATGTACTTAGGGAAGAAATGATCAGAAGCAGAGGGGTGAACTTGTGCAAAAGTGTTCACTTCCATAGTGAGCTAGAGCAGAAAACTGGAAACAGAGGACCTTGTTTGAAGGATTTTCCCTCAGCACTTCACTGGGGAGACCCAGTCCCTACACATCTCTGCCTTGTCTCTTGGACGTGCTGCCCAGCCTATCACCAGCCAGGTTCCTCAACCTAGAAATCTCGCTCCCAAGTCTGACCTTCAGAACCCTGCCCTCTTTTTGTTCATATCCACCCGTGACGCCACCCTATCAAAGTCCCCTCCCCATGCTTGAAGCTACTGGTCACCCAGCCTTCCATCCAGTGAGTGGGGTGAGGCGGTTTGGGGCAGGGTTAGGGGAGGTGATCCTCAGTTGCTAGTCCTACAACTATGTCCTCAGGATCCCGTTGACTCAGGTAGGCCTCAGATGTCAGGTAGATTTGTGGGTACATGACTCAAGCTCAGAGGAGAGGTCTGGGCCAAACACATACAGTTAAGAGTTATCATCATAGATGATGCCTTGGGAAATGATGAGCTTCTTAGGAAAAACATCATAAGAAGGAAAAAGGGTTGATGAGAACCATGGGAAAGGCGGGTAGCTGGAAGAGGAGACAAATCTGACTTCTTCTCTTACACTTAGTCCAAATAGGAAGAGACTGTATCCAGAGCATACCAGCCCCTGATACTGCCCCTGGTTTTCAGATATCAGCCTGGAGAAGCTTCGAGAAGGGACCTCAGTATGTTTTTCTGGCTTTTGTTCCCAATGTTACAATATCCCCCATATCCCACCATTTCTTCCATCCAGCCCAGGAAGGCTTTGAGGACTGCTCACTGGTTCTTTTGGCTATCCTATGGTGTTCACTGTTTTTCTCTGTCCTACGCTGGCTGTCTGGGGTTTTGCAGCCCTCGTGATCAGGGTCATACCCAAGCTGCAGTTTACCCTTCTGTGAGCCCCAGGGCTGGGCACAAGCTCCCAGGCTTTCCTGTGGTGCTCAGGAGCCCTGGTTACCAAAATGTTTGTAGGTTCTCTGCCTGTTGTGTTCATCTCTTTAGGTTGAGGGAGTTGCCACTGATAAATTAGACATGAAGCCCAGGGCTCCCATCAAATTTGACTATTGTGAAGTGACTCTTGAGTGCCTAAAGATGAGCCTTCCAGCAAAGAAAAACCTTGCTTCACATGTGACTCGGAGAAAAGCTACGTCAATAAAGACCCCAAAAGCTTAACATCTGCTGACCCAGGACGGTCTTCCCATAGGACCAGCTCCCTGGGGCGGGAGCGAAGCCTCATGCTTTTCGGGGTCAGGATTGGACTTGTTCTTTTGCTGCTCTCGGAGAGCAAGAGAATTTGGGAGAGAACCCTGCTTGGAGGTGTCTGAGGCTGGAAAAGAAGCAGGACAAGGGACTCCTGGTTACTTTACAGCAGGAGTTTCCATCTCTTCTGCACACGGAGTTTTACTAATTACTAATAATGCTTGCATCTTGCCCCCAAAGATCCTGATGTGATTCATCTCAGGTGCAGCTGGAGTGCTGGGACCTTTCAAAGCTCTTGTGCAGTCAAAAGACCATCTCTTGGGCACCTCTCCAAATATCCCCCTCATAGGTCCCCAATTCCCTTTATCTGAAATGTAAATTTCAGATAAATCAGCAACTTCAAAGCACACACTTGAACTAAATCGTGGAAATGCAGAGTGGCTAACAGGTGCATTTAAACCCACAATGTAGAAAGGAAATAAGACCACAAAAACATGAATATCAAAAGTCTTTTATGCACTTTTTCTCTTGGGTATGAATGGTTATGTTTAAGGGAAGGAATGAATTGAGAAGAATCAGGAAAAAGTATTGTGATCTTGTGCTGGGGTGAGCAATCTCACCTATAGAATTTTTGTGTCTTTTCCTCCCCATAAATCCAGGCATAAGGTGAGTCCCAGTCCTGTTCCAAGGTGTCCCACGCATTGCAAAGCCAGTAAAATCTTCTGAGATCCTGAGCTAAGTGGAGCCTTGTTGCCTCTATGATGGAGAGTCCCCCCAAGGGCATGTAACTATATGAAAGGAGAGATATAGTTTAACCTGAATTTTGTATTTTATGTTTTAGACCCCCTTGAAAGATATTGTCACTGTAAATAATGCTCCAGACCTTTACCACAGCCAATGAAGGGCTCTCCAGAGAATTAGTATTATTTTTTAAAAATTTATTTATTTATTTGAGAGAGAGAAAGAGAAAGACAGAGAGACAGAGGGCATATGAGCAGGGGGTGGGTAGGAAGAGGGGCAGAGGGAGAGAAAGAATCCTCAAGCAGCCTCCCCGCTAAGTAAGGGGTGCGATGGGGGCTCGATCCCAGGACCCTGAGGTCATGACCTGAGCCAACATCAAGAGTTGGCCACTTAACCAACTGAGCCACACAGACACCCTTCCAGAGAATTATTTGTAAGATTCAGGGGAAAGCATGATATTTTTATCCCTTCTTGATGAATTTCAGCTTGCCAATAGTTGATCTAGCTATTGAGAAAGAGTTGGATTAAGTCACTAAAATAATAATTTATAGTATGAAGAAAAAAGGAAAGAGGAAAAGATTGAATACACATGCCATGAAAATTTGATAAGAATTGTAAATCCAATTTATCTACCCATAAAGAAAGAAAAGAACTGGAAATGGTGATAAGTCAGCCCCTATGATAAGAAATGAGGCCACTGCACAATCTCCATAGCAGTTGGGAACCCAGTAGTAATCTCTGACTAATATATGATCAGGTTGCCTTGGTTGCCAAATCAATGAGACTCCGGGGCACTGTGAAAAGCTGTAGTTAGTCTGGAATTAAGAAATGTGGGCATTGTGCTTAGGCATGGGATTGGATTGGTTTCCAACTCTTGAACGGGGCAGTTTGATCAGAAGGTGGGTGGCTTAGTGCTTGGCCCATGGGACATATTTGACTGCAGGACCTGCATAGAACACCATTGTTATGTTGACTACTTGGAATTCCAATGCTACTTCGTCTCTCCTCATATTTCTGCGTCGATTGTTGTTGCTACCTTGACCTTTTAACCTAGAGATTTTAGACCCCTTGGAAGCACTAAGGACCCTACATGTCAGGTTTAATGAGACGATGTGCCAAGTGCTATATCAAAGCAGGTCATGATTTTATTAAGCTGCATTCGAGCTTGACTATTGCTGGCCTTGAGCACTTTCAACCTCTCTGTCTCCTTGAGGTCAGGAATAACGTAGGAATTTTAATATGATTCTCTACGGTGGCTGATTTGAATTTCTGGGGCCGTAATTAGGGAAGAGGACACGTTTCTGGTGGAAGACTGCTTCTTCTGTGTTATCTCAAGTGAAATGGCTTTCATGGTGCATTTCAAATGCCCGTGGCTGTATCCTTTGAGAGCTTACAAAGAGACCCGTTTATTAGCCTCCGGCGCCCTTTGCTAAATCAAGAACTGTGTAACGTTTTGGCATGCAATCACACTGAAGGAAATCTACCAGCCGGGCCTCACCCTCCTGTAACACACACTCATGCAGCTCCTTCTTCTAAAGCCTGGCTGGCAATCTTTGAAAAGAAACCGATCTGATTAGTGGTTGTGCAACTCTGCAATTTCCTGTGCTCTCCAGGTCAGAAATTCGAATAGAATGAACTGAAATAGACACCATTTTTTTTTTTTTTTGAGAGTCAGAGAGTTAACGAGTGCTTATCAAATGCTTACATAAATGATAATTCGATGTGGCAGAGAGCCTCAGGACAGAAATGTATGGGCGGGTGATATTTAAAATTCAAAACTTCTAGATTAGAATTTGGGCCATAAATATGTTATTATCTTGGTGCCTGTTTCAAAAATTGCATGTAGTTTCATTTAAGAGTTTAGTCTAAGTGGGGCCCCTGGGTGGCTTAGTTGGTTAAGTGTCTGATTTCTGATTTTGGCTTGGGTCATGATCTCGGGGTTGTGAGATCTAGTCCTGTGTTACGGAGTCTGCTTGAGATTCTCTCTCTCTCCCTCTTCCTCTCCCTCTGCCCCTCCCTGTCTCACTCTCTCTTTCCTGCTCTAAATAAAAAAAAAAATAAATAAAATAGAAGTTTAGTCTAAGTTCCAGTGACCTGATAAATAACAAACTGTGTGTGTATCTATCTATACATGTAGATATACATATCCACACATGTATATAATACATACATAGACACACATGATATATACACACATACATAGGCGGATATAGATATGAAAGAATATCTACATCCTGCAAACTTTTTTTTAAAAGATTTTATATATTTATTATTTGTTAGAGAGAGAGAGCACAGGCAGACAGAGAGGCAGGCAGAGGCAGAGGGAGAAGCAGGCTCCCTGCCCAGCAAGGAGGCCGATGCGGGACTCGATCCCAGGACGCTGGGATCATGACCTGAGCCGAAGGCAGCCGCTTAACCAACTGAGCCACCCAGGTGTCCCTGCAAACTTTTTTTTTTAGAGATTTTATTTATATGACAGCAAGAGACACAGAGAAGGGGGGGGAACAGAAGTAGGGGTAGAGGGAGAGGGAGAAGCAGACTCCCTGCTGAACAGGGAGCCCTGTTGTGGGGCTCGATCCCACGACCCTGGGATCATGACCTGAGCCGAAGGCAGATGCTTAACGACTGAGTCACCCAGGCTCCCATCCTGCGAACTTTTATACCTACATCTTTTCTCCCTCTGCCTGTGTGTGTATGTGTGTATGTACATGCATATATGTATTTTTTCCCTTTCTTATGTCTGTTCTTTTCTCTAGGGAGAAAGCAGTCCCGGCGCATCTGGAGTAACGTATATGTAGATGCTTGTCAGCTGGCTCGTCGGTCCAGGACTGACATCCATGCCTGACCCACGAGAGACCCGGACGAGACAGACCACTCTTAGAAACGGCATCCACTCAGCAGTTACACTGGAAAGAAGTATTGTTCATTGTAAAGGCAACTGAAAAAGAAAACAATGGCCCGTGGTGGTTCCCGAATCAATTTGCTAACGTCACAGTCACAGCTGTCTCTGCAAACTGGATTCTTGTTGGCGCTGAGGAGCACGCCGGTGAACACCAGACACGGGGGAATGTCAGCTTGGCTTTTTCTGTGAAGATTAAGTCTTCTAGCTGCTTTCAGTCCTGAGAAAGTAGCTTAAAAGGAAAACAGAATTACACAATATTTCTTTTCCTTCCTCCCTCTTTTCCATCCATCTTTCTTTCCTTCTTTCCTTCCTTCCTTCCTCCCTTCCTTCCTCCCTCCCTCCCTCCCTTCCTTCCTCAGTCCCTCCTGCCTCCCTCCTTCCCTCTCCCCCTCCCCTCTTTCTCTCTCTCTTTCAAATCTTTCTTCTCTTGGAGGATGTTTAAGGTTCTTGTATTTACGCTAACTTGGCACCATGACATTGACCTCTCTCTCCATTCTCACCTCTTATACTTGGTCATTCATTAAATGGTGTCACGGTGTCCAGCTTCAACAGGGCCCCAGTGATGCCTGCTAACCATTCTGTTCTCCCTCTCAGGATAAGGCGTGTCTCTAGGGCCATCTGGGGAAAGGCGGGCTATTTTCCTCCTGGGCGGCCAACATGTGATTGTCTTGCTAGTCCTCTGCCATTTTGGGAACTCATCCTACTGCCACCTGCTGACCACCTTTCTGAATCTGGAGTCCAAGATGCCCAAGCAAAGTCTAATCCTGTCAGCCGGCCACCCGCAGGCGGTGTCCCTGGTGGCAGACTTAAGGAATATTTGCCATTGGTGAGACCTCTGTTGCTGCCTAACCCAGACGGCGGGTTAGGGATCAGAGTGTGGGGTCAGGGGGTGCAGTACAAAATCACCTCTGAGCAAGGAAGTACCTCGTACCTCAAGGGCAGGTTTCTCGCAGGAGGGTCTGGGCATTTCTCTGGACTGTGACTGACCCCAGCTGTACAGAGGATATGATAGCCCTGCCTCATAGGGGGCTTGTAAGGACAGAAAGAGAACGCCAAGTGCCCAGCATGTGAGGACTTAGCAAAGCAACAAGGTTGGGCCTATCCTACCCTCTTTGGACTGGAGCTTGCGGATAATAGTCACTTTCTCAGATTTTTAGGTTCTCGCATTATTATTATTATTATTTTTTGGTCTTTGCTTTCTTTATTAGTACATGTGAAGAGTGATGCAGACAGGTCATATTTAGGATACAAAAACAAAATAATATATTTTATCTTTGGATGACAATGGACGATGACGATCATGGCCAGCAATATTGAACACTTATTTAATATTGTGCTAAGGACTTGCATGACTTATCGATTTCATCCTCACCCTGCTGCTGTGAAATGGTTCTGGTTTTGTCCCTATTATACCGAGGAGGTGCTGACACTCTCAGGAAGGTTAGATGAAGTTCCCAGAGGCACATGGTTTGTGGATCTGGTTTTGAATTCCCCTGCAGAGGGGACGCTTTAAATGGTGAGTGGGTTGAAGTTTTAGTTCCTGGAAAGTTGTTTTTGTGACTGTGTCGCTGTAGAGAATTATCACCTGATTTGTGGATTTGTAATTGCACACTCGACCCAAGAGACCTGTGGGGGAGGGGAACACGTGGAACCACCTTTTAAAAATTATTGGCCAACCAGTGTAAATGTTTAAAATATCAGTCAAATCAGTGGTTTAACTGAGACAAGAGGACTTAGGACAAGTGCTCTTTTGAGTGTATACAAATAATAGAGAGGTTGGTAAAGTTGTATTTTAAGAAAGCAATCAGAAAATACAATCTGTAAGCTCTGCCTCTCTTAACGGTGGTCCTAGAAACAGAGGCTGTGAATTTACAGCTAATTTGGATTAATTTAAATTCTAGTAGCACTCGTGTTTTCTTTTTAGAAATGGGATGGTGAGGGACGCCTGGGTGGCTCAGTTGGTTAAGCGGCTGCCTTCGGCTCAGGCCATGATCCCGGCGTCCTGGGATCGAGTCCCACATCAGGCTCCTTGCTCGGCAGGGAGCCTGCTTCTCCCTCTGCCTCTGCCTGCCTCTCTGTCTGCCTGTGCTCGTTTGCTCTCTCTCCCTCTCTCTCTGACAAATAAATAAATTAAAAAAAAAAAAAAGAAATGGGATGGTGAACCATTGCAACCAGCACGTCTGATGCCTTATTTGTAAATAATTTTAAATATGGAGTAATTTTAAATAAATATCTCATTTTCATTATTTGAGTCTGTCATCAGTGGTATAAACACACTCTTGATTTCAATATCTGGAGCTTCTGCTCTAAGGATAGATGTGAACAATTATCCTACTACCTTTACCCACTTTTTGTTTTTTAAGGAAAAAAAGCAAAATCTGATTTATCTTCTCTCATCTTTACCTGTTATTGTCAAGGTACTGATGGTTATTACTTCTTAATAAGATGATGAATATATCACTAGCTCTTCCCTTCAAGAAAGTCAAGGGGTGTGGGACATTTGAGTATTTTTGAAGATATTTGAAATGTACATTTTCATATTTTGGGTAACAGCTTTCTCAGCTTTCACTAAAAGAAAACCCCAGAACATTCCCCGTAGTTAGTAATTTATAGCAAAGAGATAAAAGAGGCTTCAGTCTAACAGTTCCGGAAATAGACGAGGAACGAATTTTCTATTATAGCTCAGTGTAGATAATTAACATCAAAAGGACAAGGGACAGCAGTGGAGTTTTCCTAATATTAAAATATGCTCCGTGTTAAATACATTCATGTACCTTCTTATCATAAAGTGCTGTGGCAAGCGTTATTAAATTAAACCCATAAAGTTGCAGAAGTAGAACTTATATACCTGGGTACACAGCCCTAAGTGACAACTGCATATGAGTGAGTGAATGGATCTTGGAGATAGCAAGGGATTGTGTTACATTGCTGACTTCACTACTTGGAGTCAATTCCCAGCTTTGCCTTCACAGCTCTGTGACCTTAGCAAACAGCTTAACTTCTCTGGGAGTTTTTCTTTTTCTTTTTTCTTTTCTTTCTTTCCTTTCCTTTTCTCTTTTCTTTTCTTTCCCTTTCTGCTCTTCTTTTTTTTTTAATTTATTTATTTGAGAGGGAGGAGGGGCAGAGGGAGAGGGAAAGAGAGAATCTCAAGCAGACTTTCTGTTGAGTGCAGAGCTTGACTTGGGGCTTGATCCCATGACCCTGATAGCATGAGCTGAGCTGAAATCAAGAGTTAGGATGCTTAAAACCAGTGGAGCCCCTCAGGTGCCCCTCAGTGTTTTTCTTATATGCAGACTTTGGGTCATAATGGTACCTACCTCCTAGCACTGTCATGTGGATTCATAATTTCCTATACAAGCATTCAGACAGTCTCTGGCACACAGTAAGCTTAGAAGTATCAGTTCTCGTTATAGGATCGGTTCTCATTCTCATTCTGGAAGGAATGAAGATGAAGCTCAGAATAATAGGATGGATCTCTATTCAAATGATGCAAAACACTGAACCATCCCAAGGAGAAATTTAGGAAAGGGGTCCAACCCCAATGAATTAGCGAAAATATCCCACACCCAGAATGAGAGTGGCCTATAAACAGAATAAGCACCATGTTGCCTGTCCACACTCCCCCCAGCTCATTGTGATGACTTGAAGTGGTGGGTTGAGAAGGTCACCCAGTGCAAACTGAAGGGAGGAGCAAGAAGGGGCTCGATGAGCTTGCCAAGTGTCCAAATGTGTGTCACATTGCCTTCCCCACCGAGTGCGAGCTCAAGGACCCAGCCTGGCTGATTGAGCCAAATTCACTTCTTCTGGAAAAATCTAGAGACCTAGAAAGAGAGACACAAAGAGAGAGAGAGAGACAGAGAGAGAATTTATCTCTTCATTTTGGCCAGGACATAGATCTACGTGCTTCTCTCAGCTGAGGCCAAATGTTCAGCCAAATAGAGTCAGGAAATCCTGCTGCGGCTGGCCAAGTAGTCCTTTATCCTGCGAGGTGGAACCAGGTCGCTAAAATTTCCCCTTCCTTGGCAAAAGCCTCTGCTAAATGCTCCTGGACAATGCATATGCAATGCCCTTTATTATGGGCTTTAATTTTTATCACTAAGTAACAGTTTTTGTCATCCATAAAGAATTTCTGCACCACTACCTTCAAATTCCCAAAGGGTCTTATCTAATTCTACAATTTATTCTCCCTGACAGTAATTCACTAATCAGCAGAATCTGTGAGTCCCATGAATCATCTTAGCAATGGTTAGTACACCCTGATATCACATATCAAATGTGGGGTTGGGATGCTTGAAGGAGCTTGAAAAATAAAATACTTCATATACATGATCTCCCTAAGATTTAGAAGCTTCCTATAGGGTACATTTCATCAGTATTTTACACAGGAGAAAATTGAAATTTAGAGATATAAGTAACTTTTCCCAGATTAACCTCCTAGGGTTTGGTTGAGCTGGAATTTCAGGCATGTCTGACTCCAGAATCAGAGTTGTTCAGTGTGTGTGTGTGTGTGTGTGTGTGTGTGTGTGTGTGTGTGTGTTGCTCCCTGATCAGTTTATAGGCACTTCTCTTGATGTGAGGAAATGATTAGGGCCCCTTGTGAAATTTAGTTCCATGGAAAAGAGAGGTGATCAGCAATCAGAACGGCCAGGTTATAATTAGCTGGCAATCAGACATCATGAAGGAACTGAGTGCCAAGCCTGGAAGAGTCCAACTCTTGGCCCAGGTCCCACTGGCCAAGCAGGTGCTACCCACCCTAGTTTAAGCAGGGTGCCCCTTGGGCCAGCATGGCCTTCCTCCCACAACTGGGTATCAGATTCTCACAGGAGCAAGCAAGGAGGACTGGGCAGTGGTGTCTTGGAAATGGGACAGCATCAGGGAGAAGGAGGAGCCCAGATGAGAGTGGGATTAGATAGTTTCTTGAAGGTAAATTCTATATTAAAGACTAAGGTGCTGTAAAATAACTGAAGAAACCTACCATGTCCTCAGTTTCTATAAGACCTCAAGCAGTTATGCAAATGAACGCAGAGCCAAACCTGAAAGAGTTCAAGTGGGCGCACCGGATACCGGGCTGACAGCAAATGCACAGTTGGACAACCATGGGCAATACGACCCCACTTTCTCAGCAAAGAACGTTCCCTCAGCTGCCAATGATTGTGACTGAGAAGTAGGAAAGAATATAAAATAGGGTGGGATCATTTTTGACATTTGATAGGTTTTAGAATATTTTTGCGTGCTTTGACCATATCATTATTCTTTCCCTTAAAGACAAGATTTGATAAAAGTATTTGTGAACACGGGCATGAAAATGAAAGCATGAGCTTTTAATTTCTTCTTATGTGGATGTGGGTCCCAAGAAAATGGAGAGTGACTGCCAGTCATGAGCACAACTGTACTTCTCCCATCCCAGACCCCCTGAAAAGCCCAGGACCTCTGTGTCTCTCCCTTGAGATTTTACATACACGAGTAGTTTAATGAGATATTTTGTGGTCTAATGAGTTATACCTTGGAGTCCAGAGGGACTCCAGTGCTCATCCTAGGAGCCCACAGGAAAGATAAATACATTTATATTTAATGAAAATGAAGGTAGATATGAGAAAGGTTCTCATCAGCTGACTTTATCCTCTGAAGTCAAAATACACGAACATATCCAGAATGTCAGAAATGGAACAGTCAACTGTCTCTCCTCTCCAGACACATCAAGGTCATGAACAATGACAGTGGTGATGTGGAGAGTCTGTCCAACCTGCAAAAAGACCAAAGACACATAATAATCAAATGCTTCATGTGAACTTTGAGTGGCCCTAGGATCAGTAAAAAGACAAGGTATAGAAGATATTTTGTGGGACAATTGAAAATAATTGAAATATGGCCTCTATATTTCATAATGTTACTGACTCATTAAATTTCTTAAATGCGACATTGATGTTGTGGTTACAGAGAAGAAGTCACTTTTTCTTGGGATATGAATGCTAAAGTATTTCAAGGTGAGAGCTAATGATGACGGCAATTTGCTGCCAGTCATTCTAATTGAAATACAGAGATAAAGACAGGGGGAGAATGTTATCAGTTGGTGAATCGAAAGAATGGGAACACAGGCATTTCATGATGCCATTTTTTTTCTTTTTGTAAGGTTTGACAATTTTCCAAAAATAAACATTTGGGAAAACATGAGCTCGACCTCCTTTCTGGAATGCCCTGTACAGAACTCATCTCACAGATCAGAAATAATCACCTTCTAAGTGACCTCCACGTGCAGATGTCTTCTTGAGGTATGTTTTACTATTTCTCTCTCTTTTTTAATCATTGCAGAAAATTCTTTTGGACAGTGCTGACACTGCTTGGATTCTTCTCCTCCTCCCATCCTCCTCCTCCTCCTTCCTTTTTTTTTTTTTTTCAGTTTTTTTTCTTTTTATTATTCTATTTTGCTTTTGCCAGAATGGTGCCTTGGTTGTATACACACCTAGCACCCTAGAAATACTGTTATAATTTTTAAAAACAGAATTCTATTTTACATAAATCTGTTATTATATGAATCACATTGGGCACATTACTTTGCATTTTGGAGGGTATTAACTTCCTCATCCCCCAAGTGCCCATTTGTGAAAACTTGATCTTCAAAATTTCCTCTCGGGTGATTGGTGAGTTTAGGCGCCCAGCGCTCACGCTCTCCCCGGGAGCGGCCACAAGATGGCAGTGTTTCAGAACATTGTTTTGCTTGGAAGGAGGATGTGAGTGTGGCGGAAAGGCTGAAGAGGGGCATCAATGGCAGAAGGTTGGCAGATCTGATGCCGTGTTCATCATCCAAGAGGTTTGAAACAAAGACTTGGAAACTGTACTGGGGAAAAGACAATATGAGCTGTCCTTTGTCTAGAGCTCAACCAGTTTATATAGCAGTAATCTCATGAATTCTACAAAGTATTTTCTTGTCTGCCTTAAACATTCTTTTTTACGTAATTTTCCTCTAGCTGTTTATACTGTCATGTACTAATGCAAGGGCTTCACTCAGCAATCCTCTCTGTTAACGCATGACCCATTACATTCACCACTTAAGCAACGTAGACTACATTCAACTCTCCATTTGTGGCATGGATTCTAGACACAAGTACCAGCGAGGAAGCTTCCTTCGCATGGGTACCCATAGAATTATGGACGTGGGAGTGTTTCCACGACATTTCTATTAACCTTCAAAATCAAAGAAGAAAACATTTCTCACTTACAACCTTTATATAGAATATGATCTTTAATAGCCTCAATCTTTAATATTAGGCTTTCGTAGTCCATGAGGAGATAATGATTGAAATGTATGATTCTTATGTGCCTGTGGCAAAGCAAACCAAGGTCATTTTTGTCCAAGGTCCACTGCAGACTCAGTAAATTCCAGAGGATCCTAATAGAAATAAAACTTGATGGCTCTGCAGTTATCTTTGGATGAGCTTCAATCTGAGGCTGTAGATCACTGTGAATGTCTAGGAGAGTTCAGCGTTGGTGAAGCCAAACCTAAAGCTTATGAAGAGATGAGGAAGCTGCCATGGGGCCCTCTTCGCAAGTGTGGTCTCCTTGCTCCATAAATCTGTGTGTAGGCTTGTCTCCGGTGTGGGCTCTTTGGCAGGGGCCCTTCTCAAATCTGCGGGGTAAGCTCAGTGTCTGGAGAAGCATCACTTGGGTTTTTTGCTCTGACAAGCCCCTGATAAATTCTCCCCACTAAATGGACAGACTTTTGAGCAAATATGCTTAATGGATTATCTTGTTAGAACAACATAACTTTTGAATTATCCAAGGCTGAATGAAGTGCAAACATTTGTCTTTCACGTGGTAAACCCACAAACTGAATTAAGCCCCAGCTCATTTATCAGGTCAACTGACAAAATTGACTTCCCACTGTGTAAGGTTACAGTGACGTGCATAGACAAGCTCATGCCTGGACTGGCATCTGTGAACCCAAGCAATCATAACCTGCCTTAGAGATTAGGGTATATTTTTCTATTTCAAAATTATAGGTTACCTTTGATTTCTGGTTTTCTACAAGCTCTGTGGATTAATTGTGGACTGTGGATGAATTATCATGGAGTCTGTTATTTTGCTTACATATACCAAAAGTCAGTACTTTGCTTCCAGCATCAAGATACACTATTGTTATCAAGACTTGATTCCCAAGATTTGCATTGATTATAGGCTAGTTGTCCCCCAAGTTAGAACTCACTTTATCATTCTGTAAAGTGATGACTGGAACCAAAGTTTTTATAACCGATCTTATCTTTTCCTATTGTTTTGTAAAACTGGAGCCTCAGGAACAGACCAGAAGACTTTAGAAATGATTGAAGGCAACTATTTCTTGACCAGTTGTGTGACGTTACCTCGATTTCTAACATCATTTTTTTTTTTTTGATATGTTAGCAAATTGCAATGTTGTGGATCATTAGGGTAGAAACTATCCAGGGTATCCCATTTTGCCTTTATTTTTTAAACTTTCTAATGTTTTATTAACATATAATGTATTATTAGCCCCAGGGGTACAGGTCTGTGAATCGCCAGGTTTACACACTTCACAGCCCTCACCATAGCACATCTATTTTGCCTTTAAAATGACTCCAGAGCTTGCAAGATTTCAGGATTTCAGCATTTAACAGTTGCTGGTGATAGCTATGCTTTCAGAAAGAAAGATTTCAAGACAATAGCTTAGGTGAGAAAACATCCTTTATGATGATTCAAAGAATGTAAAATACAACAGAATGCAAATATTAGATGAATCAGAGCTGTCTTCTTTGGAGTGGGTATTCAACACGAATTGTCCCCTGTTGGTGACTGAATAACTACCTGTCTACTTCTTTCAATCCATAGGTCCCCACGCTGTCACATATGTCACCATCTTCTTCTCTTTTTAGGATGTGAGCTATTTCAGATTTCAGTCCATAGAACAGCTCCACAGGCCATCTTCTGTTGCCTTCTTTTATTCCTGAGAGCTAAAGAGGCAAATCCTTGGCACATTCCCCAATCAGAGCAGAAACATCACAGAGTGTGATCTGGGCCATTTTTTGTGACCTGCCCCTGTACACCTATACCTCCCTTCACAGCTCTGGGAATACAAGAGGGAATGTGACAATGTCTGCAATGCAGGGACAGAGAGACAGAAAAACGTCATGGGTGAGATATTTTTTGCAAATGGGGCTACTGAGATTCTATTTCTGGATGACAGTTCATTTGATCTAGGTTTTGAAGGAGAGGCAGTACTTTAAAAGGCACTTTGGGGAAAGTGGACTGTTAGTCAGGAGTGGTGGTGGGAACTTAAGTGAGATGGGAAATGGGTGGCAGCTTTTGATCAATGAGGGGTGGATTAAAGTGGGCGTGTCTGAAGCACAGAATAGAAGACAAAGCTGGGAATCTGGTAGCCTGGAATGCTGCACTGAGGGGTCTGGTCTCCAGTCTGTAGCACTAAGATCCACTGTCAAATTGAAAAATAGAGGGCCGGAAAGCTCCTTGAGAAGTCAGTAATAAGGTGCTTGCTGTGTGCCCGCACTGCTCTACTGTTTCTCATGTATGAATGCATTGCATTTTCACTGTATGGCTGTGGAATCAATAGAATTGCCCCCATTTAGGTGGAAACAGAGACTTTGAGCAATTTCCTCAAGGTCACATGGCTGCAAGTGGCAGAGCCAGAGCCCACACCCAAGCAGTCTGGCTGCTGAGCCTGGGCTCGACACAGTTACACTCTTTGGGGGCCGGATTGGCATGGAGAGAGCCCAGAGGGAAGGGAAAGGTGTTGTAGTAACAGCAAGAGATGGGAGGGACTCAGACCAGCACAGGGGAGTGCAAGGGGCTGAGGTAGAGGCAAGGGGCAGATGCAAAAGACCCTGAAGAGGGAAGGGTGGTGACCTTGGCCATGGTAGAGAAGTGAAAGTTGACTATCCACTTGGCATGGCTTCAAATCTGGGCACTGTCCTCTTAACCCCTCCCCCAACACTGCTCACCTGTGCTTTGGTGCTTCACTCCATGCTCCAGGTAAGGTCTCACCTGGGCAGAGTCAAGGAAGGATACTACTTACTGCATTCTAAACACTTGACAGTTGGGTTGATGTATTACTCTTCTGGAAGCTGCATCACCTTGTTTGATAAGCTTCTAAGTCTGTTCCCACGATGACTATGACAGGTCTAGAAAGACACACTTGTCGTTCTTGTTAAGCCAAAGGACAGACCTTATATAAATTCTGGAAGTTTAATGTTTCTAGAAAAAACCTAAAGACCAGACTAGAATGAAAATGGCATCTCATTCAGTTTGGGAATTTTCTACATCAGCTTTGGACTATCAATTTGCAATATGTGGTTTATTAATCACTCTGAGCAGTCCATCTTTTTCCTGCCAAGTCTTGTTTTCATGGGACGCTTGGCTAGAAAAGGCCTCTCTCGAACTAGAAATTATTATGACAGAGCTTCTTGCTGAGAATGTTGAAGCATGATGTTAGTGTGGTGTCTCAATATATCAAATTTGCCTTATAAAGGGAACTGATATCATCATAACAACATTGATGATGGCGTAGCCTGGATTTATAAAGGATCTTTCCACTACTAACTCATGGGGAACCACCAGAAGAAGACAAGAAACCCAATAATTTAAATAAATTTGACACAAGGAATTTCCATACTTATCTCGAGTCAGTCATGTAAAAAAAATAGAAGATGCCATGATATTAATATAGTTATTGCCCAGTGAGCTGAAAAGGGACTGTAGCTCATCAACCTTATAGCTGCAAAAGTCTAAGAAGAATGGTTTCAAGAATGTTTGGCTGGGCACACTGTCATGGAAAATTGAGAAGAAACTATAGATTTGGGGCTTGTGGCATGTGACACTAAAGTGGCCTTGTTGGAGTTGATTATAGTATGAAGAAAATTGACATTTATTTAGTGTCTGTTGATAGCCATACTTATTCCAATAGTGGAGCACCTAACCATGTCCTAAAAGCTGGATATCTTCACCTCAGAGACACAGAGCAATTGTCTGAAATCCCATCAAACTGGTAAATGTTGAAGGCGAAGCCTATGATCCAGGTCTGCTGACTTGATAACAGAGCCTTTCCCTCAAGGGCTGAAGGTAGCAGCCAGTCTTAGTAGCAAGGCAGGGTCTGTAGCTGTGGAAGAGATTCTGTCAATCAATTGAACATAACCCTTGTCAGTGATACAGGAACAACCTCCCTTTTAGCCATGGTGCCCATTTTTCCTTCTCTCCTGAGGAATATTTACATGAAAACATCCTTGTTTCTTAAGAGTCTGTTTTTCTCCTCTTTTTGAGAGCTATCCTCCTGTTTAAAATTGTGACTTTTGTCTCGAAGCCTTGAAAGATGATTCCAGACTGTTCTGCTCATAACCACATAGGTTAGTTGCTGGTAAAACATGTCACTTCACAGTTAACATAAACTGAAGGCTCTGAGTTAAATAGACAAGATTTTCGTGTATTTGGAACCTACGATACGCATGAACAGTAACTTTTGCTGATTAATTTTGCACTGACGAATTGAATTCTCTCAACTTCCTCCTGGGGCCAATGTTAACCTTCTAATGTGGGCTGATGGCTACAAAAGGATCTTGTCAAAAGACTTCTTGAAAGATCTTGCATCCTGACAAACTGTAAAGGATCTTTTTAAGAACCTCTTAATTTGTATCCTGACAACTTATATAAGGATTCTTAATAACATTAAGCATAATTATAGCTAAAATTTGAGCCCTTGCTTTAAGGTATGCACTGCACTACAGACTTGGTAAGTATTAGAAGGCTAAAGGTAAATTGTTAATTACTACGTGGCTGATAAGTAGATAAGTGTTTTTACTGTTTGCATCTCACAGATGAAGAATTTTAGTAGCGGAGAGGCTCAACAGCCTGCCCCAAGACAGCTAGGCTGTAAGGTGGCAAGGGATCTGAATTCTGGGAATCAGACACTATCAGTGGTGGGTAACATCAGTGATGAAGCTATCCTACCTCCTAATCTTGATCCCATTGGTTATTCATCTGTGAAAGTCAAATTTTTAAAAAATGGATAGTTAAGGAACTGAAGAGTTAGAAATTCCATTGGATAAGCAAAAATTTCCCACAATGGATTTCTTTTCCTCACTGTGTCAACTGTAAAAGAAATGAGTCTGATTTTTTTCAGAGGAAGTGCTCTTCTTCATGAAAGGGTAGAGGACTGAACTCTAGAACACTGTTTATTTTTGTGGTAGCTTCAATAGCATCAATCCTCTGCAAACTGGCTGACATAGGACTGGAGGTGAAGTTGACCAGCTCCTTTACACTTACTTATCCTTTAAGCTACGTGCTGGGCAAGGCTCATTCATTGATGCGACAGAATCAAGAGCTGATCGGATTCAGGAGAGAGACAAGCTGTTCTCCTCAGATGTCCTCTTAAAGGAATAACAGTCTTTTCACTGCAGAAGAAAGAGTTCTTTCTTTAGAGAGCTGCTACAGTGAGTAAGTGTTCTTGAGTTCAAGTGGGCTGTCTCATTAGGGGTGTGTTTCTGTATATACACATAATGGTGTAGGAGTCCTTTCAAAATGGAAAAGTAACTTGAACTTGCAATGAACTGAAACAATAAAGCAAACTGATGTAAATAATATTAACCTATTGACTTTTTTTTAAAGGAAGTACAGAGAGGTAATCTCTTCTAGTTCATATTTTTCACTGAAAAATGCCTTAGGATTAATCACAGGCATATCACTGAGGTCTTTACAAACATAGTTCTCAACTTGGATGGATTAGATTTGGTCTTTTTCTCATTGTCTCCACTATTTCAAAGAACACTGTATATTTAAACTCTTGTGAAAACTCCCTTCAATAAAAACAAACGTAATAATTAAAAGTCCTGGTAGGTCTGTTGCTAAGAATCCTTGTGGCTCTTTCCTGATTATATATCCTCAAGAATAGGCATCATATACAAACAAGTCTTTTCAACACGTTTTCTGTTTCTGCCTTCCACGTACTTTAACACTGGTTTAGGATTATTAATATTCAATTTTTTTTCATTGTTATGATAGAAGATCAATGGATCAAATATGCCTTCTAAAGGTGAAATATACTTTTGAATAAGAGCCACTTTGTAAAAAGATTTGTTTATTTATTATTAGAAAGGGAGAGAGAGAGAGAGAGAGAGAGAGCACATACATGTGAGTGTATGGTAGGGCAGAGAGAGAGGGAGGGAGGGAGAGAATCTCAAGCAGACTCCCAGCTGAGCAAGTAGCCTGACATGGGGCTTGATCTCAGGACCCTGAGATCATGACTTGAGCTGAAACCAAAAAGAGTTGGGTACTTAACCAACTGAGCCACCCAGGTGCCCTGAGGCATTTTAATGGGATACTTTACATCAGAAGTTTTGTTATTCCTTTGGTCTTAAGATGGCTGGATCTGTGTGTGTGCGTGTGCATGTGTGTGTGTGTGTGTGTGTGTGTGTGTGTGTGTACTCAGATGCATGTGCAGGCATAAGTGTGCATGAATGTTCTGGTTGAGACAGTACCTGACTGCCCACAGTACAATATTTATGGAGGCCCTCACTTTTTGGGTGGCGTGGTGCTTGGTTGGTACCTGACAATGAGGGCACCCTTAAAATACTGGTCCTCTGTGTCTCTCTTACCTCACCCTAGTCATGGCCTTTCTGTGGATTCTCTGACAGAAAGGGGTACAGGAAAGAAGAAATGCTGGCTTAGTTGTCTGTCTGGTGTATAGTGAGGCTAGTGACTCACCCCTGGGTGAGGTCTGTGAGACCCCATAGCTGTGGCAGGGCACTCACCCCTCTCAAGATATTGAAAATGGAAAAGAGCCAAAGCAGCGTTCCAAAATTTGTGATGAGTTTAAAATGCTTGTAATTTAACTCACTGGTGCTTCAAATACACCCCCCAAATACAATGTGTTATAATTGTGTTTTTCAAAAGTAATCGTATGACTTACAAGGAAGTGAATTCATTGCACACTCTAAGTGGTACAGCTTACTGACCGGATTTATGTTTAAAGTTGTCACATTTAAGGCATTCTCTCAAACCTGCCAGTGTGTCTTTCTGGCTATATGCATTCAGTGGTTGATTAGGCCTGGAGTCTACATTTGAGACCCTCCATCTATGTGGGGCTTATGGCAAGTGCCCAATTAGCTCCTTACCTCTTCTGCATAGGTCCCATATTGGAGGGTGTAACTAGCAAACAATGATGGGCCAAGACAGCAGTGAGAAATGCATACCCGATTCCAACAACATCTTCATGAGAGGGGCTCTACAGAGAAGCAATGCCATGGGTGACTCCTGAGAAATAGCAGCAGAAGGAAACTCCACATGGAGTTTAACTTCAAGGTGAAAGAGAGAGACTGACTAAGGCACTCTCTCCAAGAAAATAGGGACCCTGGGATCAGGCAGTGGGTCTCCATCAGCTGTGCATTAGAATCTCCTTGCAAGCTTTCCAGAATACTAGTGCCCAGGAGCCTCCTCAGGCACATGAAATCAGAGTCTCTGAGGTGAACTCTACACCTCCATTTTCACAAAACTCTTCAGGTGACTCCAGTGTGCAGCTGTAGTTATCAGGCATCTTATGAAGAGCTAGTAGAGGTTGACCCGGTACTTTTTATCACTTCTTTCTATTAGAAATCTGTGTGACCTCTGCTTGGTAAAGACAAGGAGGGAAGGCTCTAAAGGGAGACAAGAATGGAGAATTCCTAGAAAAAGTGCCATGTTCTGGCTCCACAATCCCTGGAGAGGCAGGGGGGGATTGTTTGGGAATGAATGGGAAACACATTAATCCTGCCAACAAGAAATGGATAGAGAAATGAAACCATGTTCCCTAATTTTATTTCAGATCCCCTAACTGCTTTCCTGCAGCTTCAATCATTTCTGGATTAGTGAAGATGAGAACATGAGTAAAGATGAGTGAACAGTTAATAAAGTTCTTCTTTCTGATGGTCCAAGGCATATCATGATTATACTTCTATCCAAGGCCCCGTGGCCAGGGTTGATGCTGGTTCCCAAATGAAGAAGATCAAGTTGCCTGGAGGCGAGTTTGCTTAATTCTATGATTTAAAACTTCAACCCATATGTCTAGCTCACGTGATGCCCAAAACAAAGATAAAAAACAAACCAGAGGATCACATAAACTATTCTGGAAACCTATAAAGCATTTAAGTTGTATCTGAACAAGATGTAGATTTCCCAACATAATTGGAATCTTTCCCCACTGATATTTTTAAAAATCATATTCTCAGGAGACTAAATTCAAATGTCCGTGGCAGGTCTGCAGTTAAGACAAATGTTAGGAGTGGACCTGTCCTCAGATGCTGAGCTTTTGGAACTATGACCAATAGTGGCAACCTAGGTGCTTTGCCTTTTAAAATACTGTGCAGATGTATTTAAGAATAGCTGAAGAAACTCCCTCAGCAGGCATCAATGCCAGCAAGTTGCCACTTGGAGCCCTCTCCCTTAGATGCACAGACACATTTTCCCTTCTAAGAATTCTAATATTCTGTATTAGGCATTTGTTTTCCAGAAAATCATTGGTCTGCTTAGGCTTTTATCCTGCAGAAAAGCAATTCTTCATGCCAATATAAGAGAGCCTAGTGGAAAGAAGAGAAACATGATGTCTACTTGATTTCATTTCTGGGTGGGCCACATACCAGCTGTGACTGTAGGTGAGGTATTGGTTCTGTCTTCACTATGATGTGGGTAAGAAGAATTTCCTGGCACATGGTAGCCAATCAACACAAGCTATTTCTTTCCTCCTCTACCATTTTTTTTTCCTCCTCTACCATTAATGAGGCAAATGTAAATTGTTTAGCACAGGACTCAGTATATAGTAGATGCTCAATAAATGTCAGTTATTATTGTATTTTTGGCTCCAACAGCATTGCCTGGCATATGATAATACATGCTGAAATTTTCTATGTATGCATAAATATCTGTACCATAATATGTGATTCTTATATAATGCTTGCTTTCTTCTTTCTCCTCCTCCTCCTCCTCCTCTTTCTTCTTCTTCTTCTTCTTCTTCTCCTCCTCCTCCTCCCCCCACCCTCTCCCCCTTCTTTTTCTTCTTCTTTGTCTTCTTCTTCTAGGCTCCATGTGCAGTACCCAACACTGGGCTTGAACTCACAACCCTGAGATCCAGACCTGAGCTGAGATCAAGAGTTGGTCGTTCAACTGACTGAGCTGCCCAGGGACCCCAGATTCTTAAACAATGCTTTCTCTGCATGAGGCACTATTCTGACTGCACAGCTGATGTGAACAAATTCAGTCTTCTTAATAGCTCTACATCATAATAATACTATTAAAGCATTTTAGAGGTGGGGACACTGGGGCAACAAAGACTCAAATTGAATTCCCCAAGGAAGGACTCCTGCTGTTGTGCCTACATATACAGGCTTACATTTATGCATGGAGATAACAAACCCACACTAGAGTTCTGTCTGGAGACAATAAACCCACTGACTACCCAGTGGGAGAATTTCACAGGGGGGATTCAAATGAGGGTTTAGAGAAGAGAGGCACCAGAGTGGATGGCAAATTTTGTTCAAAGCTTCAGAGTCAGACAGGGGCTTGACATGCCTGGGTCATGTTGGGAGACGTGGTTCTAAGCCCTTTCTAGACTTTCTACTGAGGTCCTTTCTCCCCCGTTTCCTCACACAAATTATCTTAAGATTTTCCACAAATCAAAGTCAAGTCAGCAAGTAGAACAATTTGCAGTGCTGGACATGCCCTGATACAGGGCGTAGAGTTGTCCTCAGGTCAATGTACTTCTGTTGGCCAGCTGTCTCCATCCTGGTCACCCCTTTCATCATGGCCGGGTGATCGGTGATTTGCTGGCTACTTGGTCCCGTCGCAGTGGACCTGCTCTGTAACTACGTCTCTGTGAAGTCACAGTCCTTGGTTATGAGGAGCAAAAAAGCCCTGTGTGAGGAAGGATAGTCACAGGATAAATGAATACCCACAACAGTGTGTGGTACCCAAAGTGATAGGAACAAGCACTTTTTTTT
>ML107417.1:31704-51311 GCA_003697995.1 Taxidea taxus jeffersonii | reverse complement strand
CCCCCCCAAAACAAGTGTCAAGAATGCAGGAGCTTTTTCTCTCCTGTGACTGGAACATAGTCAGACCTCAGGAAGTAGGTGCTGAATATGTGAATTAATTAACTTTATACAAATAAAGTGTGGTGCTCCAACCTGGAGGGCTTACAGGCCCTTGGGACCTAGGAATAAGTAAACACAGAATTCCCCCAGAACAAATGTCAGGACACGGAGCTCCTCCTCCCCAAGTCCTCCAGGGCGTCCCTCCCAGCCATTAAATCATCTGGGGGCTGATGAGACCGGAGGACCATCAGCACAAGATTTCTGACCTGGGTGGAGGGGGGTGAGTGGGGGGGTGGGTTAAGTGCGGAGTGGCCATTAAGGGGGCCACTTGTTGTACGTAAGTGATGAATCACTGAATTCTACTCCTGAAACCAGTACCACACTCAGTGTTAACTAACTTGAATTCAAATAACGTCTCAGAAGAAAAATAAATAAATAAATAAGAGATTTCTGGCCTGAGAACCTGTTTTCTGTGTCTACTTGGGCCATCTGCAGCCCGGGGACTCTTCACAGGCCCCGAGCCCCAGGTCGGAGGAAGGAGGCTCACTTTCCTTGGGGACGGTACAGCTCTGGGCCGTGGGGGAGAGCTGGAAGGCTGCCACTCTTCATCTTTGCTTGAGGGAAAGTGAGTCTCCAGGGACGCCCCCGAGTTCAAGGAGACAGTCTTCCAGTGGCTCAGAATCCAATTTGGAGTCCAGCTGCCTTCTCAGATTTGATCACAGTCAGAGGGAGCCCACACTCTTCGTGGACCGATGAGATGTTCTGGCCTCCCTGCTGCTGGTTTTTTATCCTTCCTTCTCCTCTGCCTCGGTGCCAGCCCAGCTCGTGGCCCCCACTGCCCATTGCCACCTCCGGGCTCTGGCTCCTTCTCCAGCCTTCTGGAGCCCACCCCAGCCCACTGTGGCAATTCATGCTCTCTGCAGTTCTGGGCACTTGGCCAGGTTAACCCTTTAAGGCACTTAGGGGTGTGTACCTAATTTCATTTAAAGGATGTACTGAGTGACTCCTAAGGTCAGCACACTGGGAGAGGTCCCCGAAGACACAAAAAGAACCCAGACACAATTCTAGACATCAGCATCTCCCTGGACCCACCTGGTTCCTTCCTGTCCCCTTCATTCTTAGGTTCTCAGGACTTCTCAGCTCTCTCTTTAATAACCTTACACGTATATGGGTCCCAGGACACACAGAAACCCCGAAAGATCCTTGGTCACCTTGATGGCTCAGTCCCAGTCCTGGCTTCTATTTCACACCCACAGACCCTTAGCCGATCACAAAGCCCTGCATGAGCGGTGGTCCTGCCTCCCGGTGGTGGCTGGGAACATTCTTTCTGTACAGACACAGGAAGATCCAGGAAGATACCAGAAGGGGGGGAGGTGTTTTCCCTCCACACTCTTTCAAGGTGGGCGTGGTGGATTATGAAATTCAGTCCAAGGAGGGCCATTACCCAGAGGAGAGGGAAAGGGTGGGGAGCTTCGGGGAAGAAAGCCCTTTACAAATTAGTCAGTCCCTTTCAGTCTGTGACCCGAGGAAGAGATGAGGACGAAGTGGACCGTCTCTGCCAGCAGCCTGCAGGCTCCAAAAGCACGTCCCTGCTTCTCCTCCGCGGCCACTCCTCCAGGCTCCAGGGCAGGGCTGCTCCTGCCACAGTTCTGGGCTGACTGACAAGGAGCAATCCATGGAAATCTCTGGGAGCAGAGAGTTGGAGGGACGCCCACTGGGATAGCAAAAATCACAGAAATTAAATATGATTTAATAGAAATTAAGGCAAAACCTGTGTTTTAAGAAAAATTAATTGCACCGAAACAAGATGGAAGAGACCTGGCTCAACAGACGTTCTTATTAAAAAAACAAACCACCAGCTTAGAGGTTTCACTTGGCCACGGGCTAAAGATGATTCAGTAGTGTGTGCGGCAGCCAAAAAGCTAATGCACACTCAAGCTGAAATAAGGGACGAGGCAGGGCGCGCCACCGCTCCTTCCTGCCCTGCCCTGGCCAATTTGGGAACCAAGGGCTCAACTCTGGGGCCCACACTAATGAATTAGAGCTCTTTAAAGGGGAGTGGCCGAAATGACAGCCCCCCACCCCGGGACAGAAGGGCTGAAGGAGCAGGGGAGGCGGGTGGGACCCTGACTCTGGACTGATGTACAGAACACACAGCTATCTTCACGTCACTGCATGGTTGTCCCGTGAAGGGAGCATTAGAGAAAAATCCGCTGTAGCCTTAGAATTAGGGACACTGGGTGGGGGGGAAGCAACAGATTGGTTTTGGCTGAACGTTAAGAAAGTCTTTCTGAAACTGGAATACAGATGACAGGGATGGGCTATGGCATTCTTGTTACTGTAAAAAATACATGCACACATACACACTCACGTGTGTGCACACACAATCCTGCACGCACACACACGCACACACTCACACATAGAGCTCTGCACTGCTCTGTGTTCTTGCTTTACTACGGTGAACATATCCGAGGCCGGCCTGGCGCTTGTGGAGTTTAGAGACAAATGTGAGCAGCAGAGACAGACACTAAACGCACAGATAACTTGCATGTGCTTCTAAAGTCTGTTATAGGAGAACGGAACTGGTATTCTGCAAGAGAAGAAGAGGACCGGTCTGATCTGAGTTATGAGCTCATGGTTACAGAAAGGACTCAAGCTGAGGCTGAACAGTAACAAATCATCAGACACAGTGGAGGGATCCCCCATGCACGGGGACCCAGCCAGGGCTAGTCCAACTGCTTTCCCCCAAATTGGCAGTGCATCCGAATCGCCTGGGGAGAGGCTTTCAATAGTCCTTGACTCAATTCAGGATGTTCCGAATCAGAATATTTGGGGCCAGAAGACTCTGAAACCCCTGGGATGATACGTTAAAGGAAAGAGCTAGTAATTCTTTGATTCTGGTGTCTGGGTCCCACTTGTGATGATTTTAATCTCTTTGCTTGGATCCTTGAATTAAAGTCCCAGGATACTTTGGTCTCTTCCAAACCTGGTCTGTAGAACAATGAAGGATTCTTAGCCAGATAAGCACCTGACCTGAATCTTTCCAAGAGGTGGGTACCTGCCCGGCACCAACGGCGGCAGGAACTGAAGCTGGTGCCTGGGGTCCCTCTAGTGGCCAGAAGTGGTCACTTCGGCCCCTCGTCTCTCCAGACCCAGGTTTGGCGGGAAATTACTGGTTGATATGGGCCGCAAGAGGCCGAAGGAAGGGAAAGCAGAGAAGCCGAAATACGTATTTTTAGAAAGCTCTCACTAGAATCAGCATTAAGAAATGGAGGTGGTAGAGCTAAGGCACCGCTGGCCGACTACATCCCCCTGCCCCTTGTTGCCAAGCCCGGGATGATCCTAACCTAGACACCCTCCACTAACCGCAGTGGAGAGCTCTGCGGGATGCCCAGCCACCAGCCGGGGAATCCTCGGTCGCCTCTGTGCCCTGGGAGGGTACACAGTGGTGAGGACGTGGTGTCTGCACAGAGCACTGGGCTGCGATGGGACGGCTGCGTCGAAACGTTCTGAGCCCTGCCACTTCCCTCTCCAGCTCCCGTTTTCCCACGTGAGAAAAAGCAGGTGGTGATGCCAGTCCTGCCTCGCTCCAGATCTGATCTGAAGATTAAGTGAACTGACAGGTGTGGAAGCTGTCAAATGAGCTCCAGCTCCGAGGAAGTACGCCACAACTAGTACTGAAGAGGAGTCTGTCCTACAGGCAACTGGGAAAGCGTCCACTGCCTTCGGGGCCGCTCACTCCCCCGGCACGTCAGCTCCGCCAGAAGGAGCTGGAATGCTGGATGCTCTCCACCTCCGCTCCTGGGTCTCCACTTGGCCCTGGGACCGAAAGAAAGGCTAACACACTGTGCCCGAGACAGCCTAACAAGAAGCTCCGAGGAAACGTTCCTTTAAAACAGAGGCTGGCCCCGCAAGGGCGACAATGCGGCTGTTGTAGGCATTTTCCGGGCATTCGGGCTGGCTTTGGCTGCATTATAGTATTATTTAGGGCAGAGCATGTTCTTAGACTGCCAAAAAGCAGCGATCCCTTCCCCATGCTGTTTATGATACTGAGCCCTGCCCCAGGGACCCCAGCATGACCACACTCCAGCTCTCCGCACGTGGTCGCCTGTGGTTTCTGTCCCTTGCAGCATGGGTCCTTCAGAGGCTCCTTGTTGTGGGAGAACCAGTCCGCTCGGCAGACACTGAGCTGCCCTCGGCCCTCTGGCAGTGGATAATGGCACATCTTCTATGCCTTTGCCACTCAAAGTACGGGCTGCGGATCCCAGTATTGGCAGACCTGGGAGCTTGGAGGAAATACAGAGCCCCAAGCCCAGCCCCAGACCTGCAGCTGAATCAGAATCTGCACTTTCCCGGGATGCCGGGCAATTCATTTGAGGGTGAGCGGCACTGCACACTTCAGTGGACAGTCACCCCCCAGCCCTCACGCCCCTCCCCTAGCAGGTGAAGGCCTGGCTCCTGGGACGTTTCCCTTCTTCAGTCTCTTTGCCCTCCAGACTGAACTTCCACATTCAGACGTTTCCATGTAGTCGGGCAGGCCCTGCACACACTCAGTTCCTACATCATCTTATCTTCCCCCACGGGGCACAGGTCAGAGGGCGGGGTGATGGAGAATGCAACCTTCTTGCCTTTCTCTCCTTCCCGTGCTTGGCTGGGAGGGACCCCAGGAAGGGCGACTGTGGGAAACTGTCAGGAGACCAGGGGTGCGGTGACTGCTAGAGCAGGCAGGATGGAGCATCGAGAGGCTCCAAGGAGCTGGCCGTGAGCCGCAGGAAGGAAAGCGTCCCTTCCTCGAGGTAGGGAAGACCACAGAGCATCACGCGGAACACAGGGTCTCACACCAGGCCCCACAGTCATGGGGCAGGCAGGCACGCTCACACGTGCGTGTATGTACAGCCACACATGGTCTTCAGCTTCTGCCCCCAAGTCTGGGCACCATCTCCTCTATGCAGAGGCCAAGCTTCGCTGCGTGTGGTGGCACAGAGCTGACCCCATCAGGCGGTCTCCAGGCAGCAGGAGGCAGCGTCGCCCTGTGATGGGAGCATGGGGTGGGGCGGTGGGCAGACCTTGCGGATTCCTCAGATGCCTGCCCTTAGCCTTCTGCCTCACTGGCAAACACCTCCTCTCAACTGGGGTTCCCCCTTTTTTTTTTTAAAGATTTTATTTATTTGTCAGAGAGAGAGAGAGCGAGCACAGGCAGACAGAGTGACAGGCAGAGGCAGAGGGAGAAGCAGGCTCCCTGCCGAGCAAGGAGCCCGATGTGGGACTCGATCCCAGGACGCTGGGATCATGACCTGAGCCGAAGGCAGCCGCTTAACCAACTGAGCCACCCAGGCGTCCCCGGGGTTCCCCTTTTAACACAGAATTCCTCTAAGCCGGGCCATGAATTAAACCCCAGGCCCTAAGTGCAAGTTCATTTATCAGAAATGTTGCTGCAAGGCGGCCAAGGGCTACAGAAGAAAACCAAGCAGCAGAGGCAGATCAGGAACCAAAGGGAAGAAGCAGCAAAGGTGGGGACCCCAAGCTCGTCCTTTCCAGCCTCACAGTTGTGCCGAGGAGCAGCTCTGGTTCACGGGGCGGGTCATAGGCACAGATCCGCCTTCTCTAGGGCCAGCGGGGGAACTAGCATTTCCAGCCTCTTGATGGGCCTCTCGGCCCAGCATGACCCATCCTGAGATCACTCCCCCTGCAGCAAGAAAGATTCAGAAAACACACCCACCAACCCACCAGGAGTCAGTGGCTTCCTTCCATCCTAGGGGAAAGCCAGGCCTCCGCCAGGCACGGACAACCCTCCCTTCCTTCCCCGAACCTGCCTTGCCAGTCATGCGAAGTTCCAGACGCGATGTGTGACAAGCTTCTCCCCAAAGTAAGCCTCCTTCTGTCGGGCCCTGTGCCTCTGCGCGGGGCTGTTCCACTGGACTGAGCCCTCTCTACAACCCCCTCCTTTGTCTGGCCAGTGCCTACTTGTCCTCCAAGCCCTGCCTCAGGTGTCCCCGTGGTCCCCTGCGGCCATCCTCTGTGCTCCCAAAGCATTCTCGGACCTTAGCACCCTGGGTGATTTCACCTGTGTCCTTGGGTGCCTCCTCCCCCCAGGTTAGATGTCTGAAGGACAGAGTCTATGGCTTCCTTGTCTTTCCATTGCTAGAACCTTGCCCGGGGCTGGACACAAAGCATGCGTTTTCCGTGTCTGTTGTATGCAGGACAGAGGTCAAGTACCAAAAGGGAAAAATGGGACCCTTAAACCAGAAATTATGCAATTTGTCGAGGTGGGAATTGTTAGGACCCAGGAGAATCGGAGATTTGAACCCAGGCCTGTGTCCCGGCTGACTTTGAAGCGTTCCCTCCCTCCTCTCTTGCATCCAGGCTGCTGGTGAGTCACATCAGCGCAGCCCTGTTGCTCTACTTTCCATCACGGATCCCAGACTTTCAGCTCCGAGCTTCGGGGAGGGACCTAGAAGCGAATCCGGCTCAGCCCTCTTGTTTTCCAGCCCGCGGCTGAGCCTCAGGGATGTGGAGGTTTCCCGGGTCCTTGGGATCCTCCCATCAGTGCGACGGCAGCATCGCATCGCAGACCGCCGGGGGATGGGAGGGGCTGGCCGTGAGGAAGGGGCCGGAACAGAAGGCCCCCTCCTCCCGCTTCTCCTGGCCAGATCAGGCTGATTCAAAACCAGAGACGTTGATGGGACCAGAGCCCACCCAGGCGCCCTGCCCCCTCCCAGACGGCCAGCGGAGGGTCTGCTCCTCCAGCCACGCCCACCGCCCCAGACAACTGGACAGATCCGTCTCTGGGAGCCCACTGCCTTCGGGCCTGACCACAAGGGGCCACAGCCAGATGCAGGAAGGAGTTAAGAGGGTCGCGCGTTTGCAGACATTTGCAGACATTTGCATGCGTTTGCGCATCCACACGGGAGCGCGCAGTTCATTCTCAGGCAGTTTTCAAGTGGATGTGATCATTGCCACCTTCAGACTGTCGCGGACAGGTCCTGCGCTTCTCACGTTCCGTCTCGCCGCCGCCCGCAGGCCCTGAGCCCCGGCCCGGACGCTTGCGCGTGGTGTGCTGGGAAGGACAGGGCTGAAGGCGAGCAGCGGCGCCCAGGGCGGGGCGGCGGGGCAGCCGGTGAGCCTCGGAATAAGCGGCTCCATCACGTCTGCCGCGCGCACAGGCAGGGAACATGCAGGGAACAGCCTTGCTGCTTGGACCCTGGGCAAGGGGCTCTCTCTCCCCTGTGGCCCTGACAGCGCAATACCTCGGCCCCCTGAGCACGCGGGACGGTGGCCCAGGATGTGCACTGTGTGCACAGAAGCTGGGAAGCCAGGCACCAAGCTGTCCCTCCCCCAGAATCTTACATTCTCCCCCTTCTCAGAACCACCTTTCATACTGTTTGGCTCACACTGCGTTATTTCCAACCATTTTTAATGGTGCCAAGGCTTGAAAAGACCCAGAGGGGAGCCCGTTTGGTCTTCCAGGTTGTAAAACAGTTGGCAGGCCTGGCTGGGTGGCTGGAGAACGCAAGAAAGAAAGGGCAGGCTGGGTTCTTGCTGCTCTCCCTGGCACCGAGAGGCATCTGAGAAGCAAAAAAACATCAGGACTTTCCTTGTTTGGGTTGTTAAGTCAGAGGAAGACGGTCTCTGCTGATGATTCCCGTGAGTTTGAAGATTCAGCATGTAAATTAAACAAGAGTACAATTTTACCAGTTGCAGAGATGCACCACTCTCCTCCACAAATCTGCTGACCAAACTGTTAACAAGTGTCTTCTGGGTGTCTTCCATAAATCCAGAGCTTCCTGGCCGACCCACAGCCAGCAAGGCACACCTGCCTGCTGATTTTGCCGACTGAGTAGAGATAGTGCGTTGACTGTGACCGTGAAACACAGAAATAAAAAACGTATGGACCCTGCCATCCAGGAGCTCGGGGTCTCCAAAAACACTTGAAATATCATATGAGCATTTAGTAATCAAAGGGCTGTAATATGGTCATTGAGAGCAAAGGCGCTGAAGGCAGAGACCAAAGCGGGATTCCCAGCCATGTGACCTGGGACGAGCCCCGGGCACCTCAGGGTCTCAGGTTCCACCAGAAGTGTACACGCACTTCTAGGGGTTCCCGGAAGACTACACAGGCCTGGCATGTGCTTGGCACCGAGTCCACGGTCAAGAAGTTGGACGCAACAGAAGAAAGCTGTAATTAAGTACCCGAATGAGTGAGTTGGAGTTGGTCAATTTTTAGAAACAGAAAGAACCTTAAAAACCCTCTAATCCAATGTTTCCCAAATACTGGTCTGTGGATTCTTGCCAGTTTATGACAAATCTTTTCTCAGTCTCCAGCAAGATGTAAAAACAAAAGCCGATGTAGTAGTGAGTTGTTCTTTCTTTGGCCTTGAATTTTCTTCTTTTTCTTTTTTTTAAGATTTTATTTATTTATTTGAAAGAGAGACAGAGAGAAGGAGCGGGGGAGGAGCAGAGGGCAAGGGACAAGCAGATTCCCTGCCGAGAATGGGGCTGGATATGGGCCTCCATCCCTGGACCCTGAGATCATGACCTCAGCTGAAATCAGAGGCTTAACCTAATGAGCCACCCAGGTGCCCCGAGTTTTCTTTCTTTTAATGGGCTGATACAAGGCAGCTGGCAGGATTGTTACTCCCACATCAGTCCTCCATTTGTGATGATTACTGCTGGTATTGTTCTCTTGAGGGAGTGGGAATCTAGCAGACCAGCCTGGAAGCAGTCACCAGTCCCTCTGCCCCACGTGAACACTCCCGGCGTCAGGTGCTGTCTCTGCTGGGATGCCCTGCCCCTGCAGAGCCCAGACTGCCCCCCCGCTTGACACAGGGAAGTCCTCCTCTACACCACCGCCCTCCAGGCGCCACAGCCCATGGTTAAGTCCATTCCAGGTCTGCAAGCACGTTGACCCCCTCCTCCAAACCTCCGTTCGGAAAGCTAGGAGCATCTACCGTGGAGCCGTACTGTGGGGACCGACACGATGACGCGTGGGGCAGCACTCTGTGAAGGGTGACATGCCTTGTGACTGTCACGTGCATTGTCAGAAGGACTTTGTACAGCACCCACCCTTCACCGTCAGCTTTACTCCCCTGGGCATGGGTGGCATGGTGGTGAATGCTTCCTGCCGGATGTCACACCCAGAACTGAGCCCCATCCAGTCAACCACAGGGACTAAAACAAGACAAGGGCAGCAGAGGGCGTCTTCAGGATTACCCGTCCCATGACGGTCACTCTTTCGCCCCTCCCACCCTGGGCTCCGGTTTCCTTCCTGGCCAGCTAACAGAGTCCCCAGGATAGCTATGATTTTGGAGCAATGAGAAGCTGTTTCCTTTTTCCTTGGGCTTCAATATTACAGCATGGGTTAGTCTACCTGCTCCCACTTAAAATTCTTCACTTTGGACAAAAGGGCAACACAAGAAGCATTTCAGGGGAGCCTCTCAAAGCCGTACGAAGCGACTGCTTTGCCGAAGACTGACGCATTCGGCCCTTTCACCTGCTCCTAGTGCCCTGAGAAGCGCTGCCAAGAGTGTGGGTCCTGCAGGCAGCTCGCCAGGTTCACATCCCCACTCTGCTCGGTGTTGGGTTTTGACCTTGGGCCAGTGACTTAACCACTTTGTTTCTTAATTCCTCATCTGTGAGAACAAGATAAAAACGTGCAGCTACTCCATCACGTTCTTCTGAGGAACCCGTGAGTTAATATATGTGAAGTGCTGAGAATGGTACCAGGCACCCAGCAAATCCTCAGTAAATATGGGGCATTAATGTTCTTCCTGGGCTTGCAGGACTATGTGAACTTGCGGATTTGCTATGAGTTCCGCTTTCCTCCTAACATCTTTTGTGCAGGTCTTTATTCAATCTGAGCTCATCAAAGAGCTCTTTATGAAGCCCCGTGGGTTTTGTTAGCTGCCTTCTCTTTTTATCAGGATGACTCATGATTATTTTATTTGGATTTCGTGTCTCAGAAGTGCCCATCTCATTAAAGAATGGAGTTCCATTACTATTTTGCATTGTGGGTCACAAGATCATAATCCTTCACTCTGAACTTTCTGAAATCGGCTCTTCTGGCGTCTGGGGTACATTGATCTGAATATTTAATTAACTTATTCATACACTGCCTGTTTCCCAAAAGTAATGGAGGTGGCTGCCATATTTTATTATAAGAGGGCACCCTATCCTTTATTATTCATTTTTGGAAATGCCAGTCACTTACCTACAACAGGCACATCATGACCCAGGTCTTCTTCACTGGTCATAATTAAGTCCTGAGTACCAGTTTGCCCTCATTGCTTTCTCTACCTACAGAGAGATTAAGTTATCAGCAGGGCAAGGCAAGAATTCATCAGATGCTCTGCATGAGACTTCCAGCAGATGTCCTGCTAGTTGAAGTCCCTCATCACCACTAGATCTTGCTTCTCTGCCAATTTTTGCGATTCAGAGAAAGGAGGTAGAGTGATATCCATGTGCCAGTTGCCCATGCGCCTGCCTCATCTCCGTAAGAATGAAAGTTCCTGAAAGAATCCCTTTTCTAACCAACCTTCATGCATCCCTTAGACTCTGCTACATGTCTTTATTTTTTTTTAAATCAATTCTCATCGAGACTTGAAGATGTTTCCTTGACGTGCAGCAGATCCGAAAGGAGCATCTGTGAGCCACCCCCTTTGTTATCTGACCCTGCGCAGGGGTCAGAGTACTTACCACCCCTCCGCAAAGTGGGGACCTCATCCAGAACCCTGGAGAGAAGGGAGAGCACCTGGGCTCCTGCTGGACTTATGAGAAGTCCCCAACTGATGCTGAGTCATCACAGCTGGCCATTCCGCTGATCTGAGCTATTAGTTGTTGGTTAGCTAAATATATTTGTGTCTTCCATCTGCATAGTAATTCTTGGCATCTCATCTACTCCCTCATATCAGGAAAGGATCGTTATTCATAGTAGTAATAATTAACATTGCATTGGTTGTAAGACCCTTGAGGGCATGGGTCAGCGCTCTCATGAGTCCCAGATATCAGAGGAGGGCAGTGAAATGCAACAAAACAACCGTCATGTCTTAAGCACCTGCTGTGTGTCGGGCACTGCTGTTGGGGTAAAGGTCACGAAGGTGAATAAAGCACAGCTCGTGCTCTCCAAAACTCAGGCATGCTGGAAACAGGAGTACAAGCAGACCTCGCAGTGTGGTGCCAGAGCGCAGGACCAGAGCCGTCTCTCGCCCTGTTACAGGGCACGGAGGAGAGGCGTGTCACCGGGCCGGAGGGGGAGGGCAAGTCTGCTGGTCAGAATGGCTTCTGGTCAGTGCTGATGCCCAACCAAGGCTTCAAGCTCAGCAAAATGCGCTATCGTAAACAAGTGTCATCAACTTCTTTTTAATTAGAAAAATACCACTGTGGCACAAAACTAACCGCTTCTTCCCCTCATTGGGAAAATGATCAATCTCTGGATTTAAAGGCTAGACAGGAGAAACTGCCCAGTAACTATGGATGGCCCAGGCCAGAACCTCCTTAACAGGCTTTTAGGTAAACGTTTGGGCCCTAAGGGGCCAACACTCCTACTGTGTAAGGAGGATGGAGTCTGTCCTTGCTGGAGGAGATGTGGAAAAGGGGAGGGCCCGAGGGAGACATATAGAGAGAGAGACATGTCAGGATCCTGAGATCCTGAGAAAGCAGAGCCAGGTATGGAGCCAGGAATGGCCAGGGCTGAGGGACAAGTGTGCAGACTGCCTAGAAATAGCACCATGCAGAGGACAATTCCATCAGGGCCTGCTCGGGACTGTCCTCCTGAAGGCCAGCGAGCCAGACCACACCCGGAGGCCTGACAGCTCTTGCTGTCTGGGGACTCAGAGTCCCTGCGTGCGATCTGGCCTCTGCCTCAGAAACACCGTCCAGAATTTTTCAGTCAGTGCAACAGATCCGTAACATCGCAGACTCCCTGATTTGACTCCCCTGCAAATACCCCTGGCGACTGAATAAGGTGATGGAAGGATTATATGGACTTTTCTTCTTTCACCACCCCTGGGGTAAGGGGTTCAGGCACTGTGTTCAGGGCATGGGCTGAGGCAAGCTGGAGGCAGAGCAAAAGGGACACCAACGGCAGACTGGGACCGGCCAGGGGAGGGGAGGCGCTGCGGGCACAGGGGAGAACACGAGGCATCATGGTCTGAGCACTGTGTGACAAGCAGGTCATGCCCCAGTAGCACCGAGGGCCAGGCGGGACATGACAGGGGAGGAAGGGAAGGGTTCGGTCCTGGAGAAGTTTGCAGAATAAGTTAGGGAGCATGTGTTTTATCTGGGAGCCGATTAGACTCATAGGGAGACTCTAAGCAGAACATGATGATCTGGTTTGTATTTTAGAAGTTGCGGAGAAGTCACTTTGGAGGTTGAACAGGAAGCTGGTAATTCAGCCGGATGAGGAAGAGACAGCCTGAACGGGGAGGGGTGGGGAAGGGAAGCGGATCTGAGGACCACCTGGGCAGTGAAACCAGCAGGACGTGATTGCAACATGGGGCGGTGGAGGCCACGGCCAGTCAAGGAGGACGCCGGGGTCGGCAGCGGCGTGAAAAGGCATTTTCACCAGAACCTGCCGCGTGATGGGGGTTGGATCAACGCTAACGTAAACACAGCTCACTGTCGGGATGATGGCCGTTTCTTGTCATTAGCACCGACTGGGACTGAAGTGGGCACTTCGCAGAGAGTCGAGGGATCCTGATTCCAGCTTCAGGTCCCTCACCGCGTGAGCTGAGAAAGTCCCACCGTGTCCTCCGTAAAAATGAGAGGGTTTGACCGGGTAAATTCTGAAGTCCTTTCCATCTTTGCCTTCTCTGGCAAAATGCCGTGGGTGGGTATTGGGAACAGAGTGTAATTTATGACAAAGTTTCCATAGGCAAATGTACTCCAAACTTCATACAACTCACTTAAAATTAATTTTTGGAAGAGGCTTCTAATTCAAGGACTGCCGGTGCCCTGTTATGCCCTTCCTTTCCCCCCTCAGGCATAATTTCTTCATGGATAGAAGCCTTGCCTGTCCAAAAAATTTTTAGAGGCGATGACCTATGCTTTGGACCCCTCTATAATTTTGGGTGCAGTGCCAGGAACCTTTCCACCGCTCCAAATTTCCTTGGGCTGAATTAAATTGGGTTTCTCTGCAGGGGCCTGATTCTGACCTCAAGTACGTGCACACTTCAAGTGAGGCGTTCATCCGTCCGCCCAAGCAATCAGCAAACCTGATGGCACGTGGGGAGGGACCAAGAGAGTAAGACAGCAACAGTTCCCTCCGGGAGCGAGCAGTGCAGGGGAGGGGGTGGGCCTGGAGCGTGGGCTTCCCCACCGTGTGCAGGGAAGCGCGTGATGCCACGTGGAAGGGCACTGATGAGGTGGCAATAGGAGAACCATCACTTCCGGTGGAAAGGTAGGACATCGGTGCGTGCCCCAGCCCCACAGCTGTGCGGTCATTCGCCCTGCTGGCAGGTTCACAAGAGAGCTGTGATACACATGAACAAGAGAGCTGATGGGACACTGGGATGCCCTGGCTGCCCTGGGGACAGATTCTGCTGGAGTGAAGCTCATTAGAAGAGTCAATGGCCAAAGCTCACCACAGGAAACTAGCATGCCTGGGGACCGCACTCACCGGTAGACACTTAGAAGTTTTGTGACTTTTGGCGATTAGTCTAACCTGTCTTCTCCTCCAGCTGCGGCACCTGAAGGGTCGCTGGGAATACCTGTTCTGTCCTGTGAAGGTCGATGGACAGGATGGTCATAGTGAACATTGTAGCTCATGGTCACTGAATATTTGCCACATGCCCTATGGATGTCCAGAGCACTTCAATGTATTAATTTATTTAATCCTCACAGTGACACACAAAAGGGGTCCTCTTGTATTCCCTTTTGTAATGGTGACACCACAGAGCCACCAAGATCATGCAGCTAAAGTGTGGTAAAGGTATCAAATCCAGGCAATTTACCTCCTGAGCGAGCACCGTTTGATCTTTGCGTCCTATTAACTTCTCTTCCAGCAGGAGGGCACTTTGCGAGCTGTAGATGATAGTCATTGGGAGCCTTCACATTGTTCCAATGCAGTAGGCTAACCAGTCCAGAGTGAAAAGAAGTAGGAACGCAATTAAATAGGAAGAGATGCACATTACATAAATCTTCAACATTAGAACAAGTTCTCTTAGACTAGCTACTTGGTGGGTTGCTCTGCTCAGGAAGTAAAATTACAAGTGATATGAATTTATTCAAACTCTTAACCCCTAAAAATCACATAGGGATGATCTAGCTTAGCTTTTTCATCAAATATTTAAAGAGAGACCCAGGAATTTAAGTGACTTGACTAAGGTCACACAATCGGCAAAGCAGAGAACACAACTATTTGTTGATTGTCAAATTCAGAAGTAAAATAGTGGGACACTCCCCAGAATTAATGCTGTTACGTGTCTCGAGATTGGTGATGAACACTCTTTCGTCAAGGTGGATTTCTCAATAACTGAATTACACTGGAGGCATACGCTCTTTACGTGGAGTCCTGCTTGTAAAAGATGACGTGGGGTAGAACCCGACGGCTCTCTTTGTGTTAGATTACTTGATTACGACATAGAGAGTCGACGAGTTGACCTTCTTTGGCACTGACAGCACTTAAAGTGGCGACTGCCTCCAAGTGTATGACAAGAAGCTTCACCCTCAGTGGGTGGATTCCTGTTTTCCGGTTACAGTCATTAAAGGTATTGTCCTCTGTCTTGGACCAGGGAAGCGGGGCCTCTTCCAAGCTTCTGCTGTGAGTGCTCTTCACTTTGGAGGCGAGGGAGACTGTCTTTCCTGGCCAGGTTCCAAGGCTCTCCAACTTCGGTTTCTGTTAAGTGAGTGAACCCAACCTGAGGAACTAATTTAAGCTGTGTTCCTGGCTGATAACTGCTTTCCATGTAATTCCAAAGTGTCCCTCGACAGAGAGTCCCATAAAGGACAGTAGGGTCCCAGGACCCCAGGAGAGATGGGAGCGTGGGGCAGAGGTTGTAAAATAAAACAATCCATGAAAACTACTAATAAAAAAATAAGCAAAGCTGATCCTTATGAAGTACTTGATCTGTGGATTCTGAATGGGATTTCCTTCAATGTCCTTTGAGAGAATCAGTTAAAGATCAGATGGGTTTTATTTTCTGTTTTTAGGGTGTCTTTAGATGAAACCTGGACACAGGACTGGATGACATGAGGACTTTGAGTTTTCTATATATCATATTCTATTTTCTCGAGGAGTTTGAGTTTGGGAGAAAGGAGAATTTTATCTTTGGGTGGGCCAGGGTCAAAACAGTCTTAAATCTTTCTTACAGAAGCCAAAAGTTAAGTTCAGAAGCCATGTTTTAGTTAATTAATTAATGAAAGAATCAGCTCTTTATAAAGGAATTATGGGACATTTTCCAGATACCATGCCCTGAGAAGGATTTATTCAGAGACAGACTGAGCCCCTTTCTGCACCTCTCGGGGCTCCCGCCGGGGAACACTGCAGAGCAGGGAGCACTAGTTTTGCCCTGAGTGTCTGGGCTGGGGGAAAGGGGTGCTTTCCACGCACAGCAGAGTCGAGGGCCCGAGAGCTGCTTGCAGGCTCAGGCCCGAAGCTCTGATTTAGTCAGGACATAACCCTTTGGCTACTGCTCAGGGCCCACGAGTTCAGGATGTTGGCACAGAAACAGGTGGCGTCCATCTGGGCTGGAGAGAGCACATGATCTTTCACGGACATGTGATAAAGCAGGTGCCCGGAGCAGCCCCTAAACAGCAGGTTCTGTGGCCAGGGTGGCCACTGAGCCCGTCTCCACCGCCACCACAGGCGGGGAAATCTTTTCCCCTTCACTTCTGCTCCACCCCTCCCCCCACAGCTGTTTCAGAGGACAAGGACGTTTTACCACAAGACGCTCAGCTCTCAGGATACAAACTGTATCTGGGTGAATAATTTTTAAACACAGTTTTACTCCTTCAGCTCGGCATTTGCTGACACATAAGCTGGTCTCTTTGGTGTCTCCATCCTGCCTCCCAGTGTTAAGTTTTGTTCTCCCTCCCACCTCCCAACTCTAAATCCAGAGCTCTTTTCTTTGCTTCCCTGGGTCACTGAGGAGGTGATGTCTCTCCTCCCTTGTCTTTAGGTCCACATGTCATTCCGAAGCTGAAGCCATCACCCTGGCAGATTCCAACGTGACGAGTCCATCATTTCTACCCCTGGATTTCCCTGGAAATCCTGATAAACAGCATGTGTTTGAGAAAGCTTAAGCTGTCTTGCAAGCAGGGTTTCCATCATCTGCCTAGACGAGAGAGATAACCAGCAAAGGGAAGGTGGCCAATCTTCACGACATCTCCCTGGTCCATCGCACCTCCAGTGTTAATTACAGGGAACTGGTCTTGAGGGAACGGGAATAGTGAGGGTCTGGGGCCACATAACTAATCCATTTAAAAATACATACTGAGACGTCTCCATTAATAATAACAGCAAAAGGCATTTTTGAGTGTTTAGAGTGTACTAGTCATGATGCCTAACACTTTCGATGGATTTTCTAATTTGACCTAAAAGCACCAAGAGCTATGAAAGGCAAATGTAAGAGTTGTACACTACTAAACCAAATAGGAAAACATCCAGGACCTCTTCGACAGAATAAGTGGGGAGACATGGTGAACCGAGTCATGGAACCACGGAGAGAAAGGCCGCTGAGACATCACGGATCTAAGGCATCGGAAACAAACAACGTTTTTGTTTCTGTTTTGATGTTTGTTCAAAGCCTGAGCAAGAGGAGGATGGAAAGTTTAGGTTTTGGAGTCAGTGTTTCTAGGCTTCGAATCTTGCTTGGTTGCCCACTAGCTGTGTGATCTTGGCCAAGACACTCAAACTTTGTGAGCTGATATTTTGTAGCCATGAGAATAACACACATCTCAGAGAAGTCAATTAAACAGTGGAGGAGATGGTAAGTGCTTCCATATATGGGAAAAAAACAGTAAGTCTTTGTTAGCCTCACTCACTCTTTTATTCAGTGTCACAGGGGTTTGAATGGGGAAGTCATATGGAAAATGCTACAAGGAAGTACATAAAAGAAAAAAAAAATCCAGAATCCAGGTGGGAGGACAGTTGTGTATTATTTGGAACATTTTGGTTACAAGTGCAAAAATGTAACCTGAATTAGATAAAGAAAAAAGACAAGAATAAAAGAATGTAATTCATCATATACCCCCCAAATCCCAGTAGGTAAGGCTGGATCCAGGGGCTCAATGACATCAGCAGGTGTCTTTCCTTAATCTCTTGGCTCTTACTCTTCAGAGTTGTTTCTCCTCCCCCACCCCCCCTGGCCCCTCAGGTAGGCATTCTCTAGTTTGTAGCAAAAAACAGCTGATGGCATCTCTAGGCTTACATGGTCCTTAGTGCTTACAATTTTGTAGCAAAGAAGTCTCAAAGATCATCTCAACCTCTGTAAATCCATGTTGCTGCTAGACCCCTGTGTCCATTTCTGGACTACTCATCATGTCAGGGTATGGAAAATAGCTCTGATCGACCAACATGGATCACGTGCCCAGCATGGCTGTGGGATCCCTCTTCTCCCAAGACTGTCCTGAGCGGATAACCTAGGTTGGTTGGTCAGAAAATCCCATCCCCCTGAACACTGCCCAGAGTTGAGGAGGTACAGTTGCTAGAAAAGCAGAATTTTATTATCAAAGGAGAGGAAAAAGATGAAGGGAAAGAAATTACAGCCAACATACACAGCTGGAAAGGAGACTGAAATTCAAAATACATAAGGTTCTTGATGTTGCAGCTGACAGTGGAGGTAAAGCTGAAAGGAGAGCAAGGTTCCTCATCTCCAGTACTCTGTAAGAAGCTAAACTAATTATGTAAGACTGTTGCTTCTGTCAGTAACTCCTGTTGATTCTGGTAAAGGGATCCTGCCCTAGGTCCCACATTCGAGAGGGACTCATACTATAAACATAGTCAATAGGGAATTTATTAAAAAAAAAACATAATAGTGCTTCTGCCCTGGGGATCCAGTGTCCAGCAATGGCCAAAGGACGGTAATTCTGACATCTGCTCTTGTAACTAACACCTTCACCTCCCCCAGAGAAGCACTTCTCCACATCTCCTGTCCTTTGTCTTCAAAATAAAAAGCAATTGTGTCTAAATACCATTAAGTTGGTAGGTTGCAGCACTATGAAATGAATACTGTCTAGATGAAAAGAGGTCTGAATGGCAGAAGCTCTCAGGACAGAACAAAACAAATTAATTAACTTGTCACATTTGTTCTCTCGATAACATGAATGCAGCAAGTTCTTGGATAAAAGATGATCATTTCCCAATAGAGCCAACTGTCCATTCTCTGGCTTCTCTTTGCATTTCAATTTGTAGTTTCCACAGAGACTCACAAACCAGCGCAGGTTACACATGGCAGGTGAGGGATGTTCTGCAATGTTAAACAATTCACGTTCCTCTTAAGTTTAGGGCATCATAGCCAACACAATATACGAAAAGCATGGCATTGATTCTTTACATTTGCAAATAGAGACACTGATCTCTAGAATTATGAATACCTTTGTTATTTTTATTTATGTATTTATTTATTTTTTTAAAGATTTTATTTATTCACCTGACAGAGATCACAAGTAGGCAGAGGCAGGCAGAGAGAGAGAGGGGGAAGCAGGCTCCCCGCTGAGCAGAGAGCCCGATGTGGGGCTCTATCCTACGACCCTGGGTTCACGACCCGAGCCAAAGGTAGAGGCTTCAACCCACCGAGCCACCCAGGTGCCCTATTTATTATACTTTATAGAAGATTTTATTCATTCATTGAGAGAGAGAGAGAGCGTGCATACAAGTAGGGAAGGGGCAGAGAGAGAGTGAGAGACAGAATCTCAAGCAGACTCTATGCTCAGTGCTTAGCCAGGCATGGGGCTCAAACCCATGACTCTGAGACCACAACCTGAGCCAATATCAGGAGTTTGATACTAAACTGACTGAGCCATCCTGGTGCCCCAGAATATCTTTATAAAGATATTTAATATAATTCTAAAGATTTATTTATGTATTTATTTGAGAGCAAGAGAGGCAGAGCGTGCATAACAGGGGGAGGGCAGAGGGAGAGGGACAAGGAAACTCCCAGCTGAGCAGGGAGCCTGACATGGGGCTCGATCCCAGGACTCTGGGATCATGACCTGAACTGAAGGTCATGAGCCATAACCAACTGAGCCACCCAGGCGCCCTGATATTCAATATAATTCTAACAAAGTTTCAAATATTGACTAAAACTTTCAGCTTTAAATAATTTTTACCTAGTTTTATATTTATTAACTATAATTCACATTTACTTTTTAACATACTTAAACACTTTAGAAGAAAAATGGCTTTCTTGAAAACAAATTATTTTGTTTGTAAAATCTCTCACATTTGCTTTAATTTGAATTTCTAATGAAAATATATTCAAATTTAACACAGTGTAAAGGAAGACATTTTTAAAAATTCTTAGGTCAAGGATAGAAATAAAAATTAATAAATTTCAAGTGTCTGTCAATGGATGAATGGATAAAGGTGGGCAGTGTTTGTGTACACACACACACACACACACACACACACACAC
>ML107417.1:19923-31304 GCA_003697995.1 Taxidea taxus jeffersonii | reverse complement strand
CTATTTGAAACAACATGGATGAAATTTGAGAGCATCAGGCTAAGTGAAATAGGTCAGACAGAGAAAGACAAATACTGTATGATGCCACCTATATATGGAACAAAAATAAAAACTCGGAGACCAGTTTAGTGGTTTCCAGGGGCTGGAAGTGGGGGAGATGGGGAGATACTGGTCAAAGAGTACAGACTTCTGGTTATAGGGTGAATAAGTTCTGGCGATCTAATGTAATAATAGCTAATAATACTGTATTATATATTTGAAAGTTTCTGAGAGAGCAGATCTTAAATGTTCTCACCACAAAAAAAGAAATGGTGATCAGCAGGCATGATGGATCTGGTAGCTAAAGCCATGGTGGTGATCATTTTGCAACATGTCAATATCAAATCAACATGTTGTACACCTGAAATTTATACAATGTTACATCTCTATTATATCTTAATAAACCTAGAGGAAAAATAAATAAATAAACCTAGATGAAAAAAGGAAATTTTGATCTAATAAATTTTTGAGGAGCAAAAAATAGAGGCTGAACTATTTAGACTGTAAACAATGAAGTTGAACTCATTTCTGATGTGTGTGGACAACATAAGATTTGTGATGATAAATTATTACATATTACAACTTCTAGTGAAAGGTTTCAACATTTACAAAAACAATATACATGAGTAAGAAAACTATCCTAATCAAATCTGCAACTGGAACAGGTGAAATGAAATGCCTACAACTCTCTATCCCTTACCGAATGAAAATTGAATTACTCATACAAAAAATGATAATGAAAAAGAGAATCACTCAAACTTACAATTTGGAAACAGCAAATGTAATCTTGATCTGCCCATCTGAAGATGAAGAAAACCTCATTAGTGGAACTGGCAAATTTCATAGCTGAGGAAAACGAACCCTCTTGCACTTTATTGGATGAAAATCTTAGGAAATGGTCATTGCATTATTACGAGATGATATTAATATTTTGAGCAAAATAGAATCCAATTCAAGTTAATGTGTCTATGACAGAATTTTAGGTGAAAATTCAGAAGCTTTCTTTGGTGACATACAAATTGCATAATTTAAATTTGTCACTAGAAGACACGCACCCAATTGTGCCAAAAGAAATGACATTCTTTGGAACAAATCGAAGATTACATACAATACTTTCTGGATCAAAGACAAAATATCTTGATGAAATGCCTAGTAAATTGACCTTAAAACCTCTGCGGGATGCGTGGCAGACATATCACTAGTCATTGTTAGAATAATTACAGTAGGTCAAACAAGGTAAAGTACTGGGATAATTATGGGAAACAAAAGAAGATCCTAAAATAAAAAGTAAATCAAAACCACAATGAGATACCACCACCTCACACCAGTCAGTGTGGCTAAAATTAACAACTCTGGAAACGACAGGTGTTGGCAAGGATGCAGAAATTACCAACTCTGGAAGCAACAGATGCTGGTGAGGATGCAGAGAAAGGGGAACCCTCTTACACTGTTGGTGGGAACGCAAGCTGGTGCAACCACACTGGAAAACAGCATGGAGGTTCCTCAGAAAGTTAACAATAGAACTACACTAAGCCCCAGCAGTTGCACCACTAGGGACTTATCCAAGGGACACAAACATAGTGATCCGAAGGGGCACCTGCACCCCAATGTTTATAGCAGCAATGTCCACAACAGCCAAAATATGGAAAGAGCCCAGCTGTCTATTGACAATTGAATGGAAAAGATGGGATATATATAAATATGCAATGGAATATTACTCAGCCACCAAAAAGAATGAAATCTTGCCATTCACAATGATGTGGACAGAACTAGACAGTACTGTGCTAAGCGAAAGAGGTCACTTGGAGAAAGGCAAATACTGTATGATGTCACTCCTATGTGCAATTTAAGAAACAAAACAGATGAGCACAAGGGAAGGCAAGGAAAAATAATAAGATGAAAATAGAGAGGTAGACAAACCAGGAGAGATGCTGAACTCTAGGAAACAAACTGAGGGTTGCTGGAGAGGAGATGGTGGGGGGAAGGAGTAATGGGGTGATGGGCACTAAGGAGGGCACCTGATGTAATAAGCACTGGGTGGCAAATGCAACTGATGAGCCACTAAATTCTACCCCTGAAACTAACAATACAGTGTATGTTAACTAAATTGAGTTTAAATAAAGAATTTTGGGACACCTGACTGGCTCAGTCAGTTAAGAGGCTGCCTTTGGCTCAGGTCATGATACTGGGTCCTGGGATTGAGTCCCGCATCACACTCCCTGCTCAGCAGGAGCCTGCTTCCCCCTCTCCCTCCGCCATCTCCCCTTGCTTGTGGGCTCTCTCTCTCTGTCAAATAAATAAATAAAATCTTTTTTTAAAAAATGAAGCATTAAAAAAAAGAATTTTAAAAAATAGTAAATTATGATCTTCTGCAAAAAATAAAATTAAGTTTAATTTCTGTTCTACATAGTTATTTAACAAATATTGTTTGCTGTTAATAATGTTAGCAGAAGCTTATGAACATCAACTAAGAAATACAATAAATTAATTACTTAATGAAAAGTAATAAAAAGTAATTCTTAAAGAGGAAAGAAACACTTCTTAACATTTTAGAGAAAATGTTTTTCTAAGTCAAAAGAACCTGCATATGTGAAATATGTCCTAAAACTGATATTCCAACAACACAAAAGAAATTAGAAAAAGAAAATAAAACTCTGAAGGAAATAAACTCTGAAGGAAAAGATGCATACATAAAAAATTCTGGTCTTAAAAAAAAAAATTCTGGTCTTAGTTTCTTTTCTTTTCTTTTTTTTTTTTTTTCTGGTCTTAGTTTCTCTACAGACTTTTAAGTCCATTAGTGATAATGGTGTAGTTTCGACTAAAGAGAGATAACTACTTATTACTATTTTAAAAAATTATTTATTTATTTGAGAGAAAGAGCACACAGTTGGAGAGGGAGAGAGAGAAGCAGACAGCTGGTTGAGCAGGGAGCCCGATTCAGGGCTTCATCCCAGGACCCTGGGATCATGACCTGAGCCGAAGGTAGATGCTTAACTAACTGAGCCATCCAGGTGTCCTGATTGTTTTTATTTTTTAATAATATCCCGGCATTGGCCTTTTCTTTTTTTAGAGAGGGAGGGAGAGGTGGGGGAGAGGTAGAAGGAGAGAGAGAATCTTAAGAAGGGTCCACACCCAGCACAGAACCCGATGCAGGGCTTGTTCTCAAGACCCTGGGATCATGACCGGAGCAGAGATCGAGAGTCCAGTGCTGAACCAACTGAACCACCCAGCCACCTCTCTAGCACTGACATTTCTGAAAGAACTAAGTGATACCGTATCAGTCAAGATATTGCTCTAAAAGAGAAAAAAAAAAAAGTTGCAAGTGATAGTAATTTAAAGGATGGAATCTAAACATTTGGTAACATCCTCTGTAGTAATTTATTATATTTGACCCCATCACAATATTCGAGCATAATCCATACAATGTAGAGTTCATTCCCAGTGAAATATCGCTTGGCATATTTTTTCGCCGGTTCCAGTGGCAACTGCCTCAGAAAAGCAAAATTTTTACAGATAGAAATTACTGTAAATTATCTCTGAACCACAACTCAAGGAAAATGATCTAATTTGGCATTGCTTTTAACAAGACAACTGGAACATGGAAATATTGATAAAAGAACAAAATTAGTGACTTTTCTGAAATGAGGGCAAGAAAAATAAGTTTCTTGAAACAAATGTATATTTTATGAATTCTGTGTCTATTTATCAGCTTTATCCTTACTTTTAGTTTTGATATCATGAAGAATGCTAAAAGTTTAGGATATTTTATTTACCATTGTTCCCACCTGATTTGTAGAATGCCTAGATAGATCACATGGGTCTCCCTCCATTTGTCCTTGTCCTCAGCTCACACGTTGGGTACTCACGGACAGGATAACCGAGTTTTGAGCTGGGGTGATCCCTGCTTTAAAAAAGTCTTCTCAGCTGCTATTTGATCATTTACGGAAGTAAGATGCCTGGCCCGTCACTTCTCTGACGTCTCGGAGGTTTCTAGTCTCACATTTACCTCTGGTCCCCAGAGCACTCGTTCAGTCTCTAGTGGCTTCGTGTCTGCAGCCCCTGCCCGACTCCTGTGCTCACCTTCCTGTGGAATCCCCTTGACGTCTGCTTCCAGATCTCACCTGTGATGCGTATCGGGCTTTGCTAATGATGTTCAGGACGGTGGGGAAGACACCAGGGAACAGAAGTCACTGCAGAATCCACAATTACGAGTGAACGTTGGTCGTCCCTGTGCTAAAGGCCATGCTGGCCACACTCCCATGAAAAGTGCTCAGGTGTGTGGCACCTGTTGACAACTGACTCCCTCTCCCTCCTGTCTTTCCTCCCATCTTTTCCTCAGCCATTTCCCCCACATCCACATCCCCCTGCTAGGAACTCTGAACTATTTTCCTACAGAATACAGAACAAAGTTCTCACTAATCTTCACTCTAAAACTTAGTTCCAGGCTCACATTTGTTGTACCCAAGCCTGTTAAGGTGCTTGGCAAAGGGTCCAGCTACTCCATCAGAGGCACAAAAGATCAGCAGTCCCTGAGATTATTTCTAACAAAATCCAAAACCCTCCCAAAGACAGCTGTTGTTTAAAATAGGAGTATTCTTTCTTTTCTCCACCCCCCCCTTTTTTTTGGTTCACCAGAACTAGTTTCATAGTAGTGCAAGAATGTATGCCCGTAACATGCACATGGCTGATGCCGGCGGGTGTTGTATTCACTCAAAACCACAGTCATTAGACTGATAGCACAGCTCTATCTTGAGCGAAGCCTCCTTGCACAGAAGAAAGAACAAGGTCAAATGTAGGTATCACTGTGGAGCTTTCAGGGGTCAGTCCAAATAAGGGATTGCCCCAGGACGAGGCCCCTTACTTACCTGCCGGGATGCCTGGTCTGGCCATGGGACCCTCATTGCCTCCCAGGGACCCGCTAGAGGTTAGGACTTGGGACGGGGGAAAGAACTGGTTCAATCTGCCATGTGGTTCTCCATGAAGGAACACCTGCTTGCTGGTGGACAAGAGCGTCTTGGGGAACATTAGATCTCCACCCCCCATCCATACCATCTTTAGAAAAGGCAAGAATTAGCTACTTTGGCTTCCTCCTACCCCTTCCATCATCAATAAGACTCTTATTTGGACTCATATTAAAATCTTCCTTTATTCTTGGTGCAGAGAAGCTTCTACACATGTTTTTCCCCTAAAATATCCTGATTGCTTCCCACCCTCAGGAACCTGAAGTCAGGGGCTATGCAGTAGTGCCTGCAGGAGCTCAGAATGGCACTGGGTTGTGGGCCCAACCCCACCACTCTGAGCATGGCTGACAGGACCCCAGAAGTGGGTGTGCTAGAGTGAACACAGCATCGAAAGGCTGGCCCCCTCCCAGGGTCCTTGTACAAAGTCCTAAGTCTCGCCTTTCTACTTCCTAAATACTGCTCCCTCCCTCCTGTTCACTTCGTTCTCATCACACCCACCATCTCTTCCTCAGATTATTGGAAAAGCTCAGTAACTAGTCTCTTTGTGTCAAGTCTCGCTTGGCTTTTTCCAACAGCTAACAGAATGGTACTTCCAAAATGCCAATTGGATTACATCACTTTCATGGATGAAAGTCACCAGTGTCTCCCCTTTAGGGGCATTAAGGATAAAGTTCATACTTATTGACATGATTAAAATGTCTCAATAATCTGACCCTGCTTATCTTTAAGACACTATCTTTTTGTATTTCCACCCCATCCTCCCCTGTTCCCCATCCCATCCTCTACACTGCAGTCACACTAAATGGCTTTCTGTTTCCCAAACACAATGGTATTTCCCTAGGCCTTCATACATACTGTCCACTTTGCCTGTCATAAAGACTCATGCCAATCACCTGGCTGATAAATTCCCTCCTTCATTTACTTCTCACTTTGGGTGACACTTCCTACAAGAAGCGCTTCTTGACCCCCATACCTGCATGAAGCCCTCCTTCTATGGACTCTCATTACACACCCAGGTTCCCTACCATAATATTCATGTGCTAAATGACCAGCTTCCTTGTCTTTCTTTCTGGGCTGCATGTTCTCCTTATTATTTACAAAGCCTTGCAGAGTTCCTGGCACACAGAGAGTGCTCAGCAGGTCTTCCTTCAATCAGTCAATCAGTCAGTGACACACATGGACAGAGTAGGAGAAAGGGCCATCACCCAGAAGGTAGAAAGAGTTGGGGAAGCAGATGTGCAGGAGTTGTCCCCACATGGATGGCTTTTCTAGGGTCGTTGCCCCTGCCCTGGAATGAAAGCATTTATTGTTGTATCTTGAGCTAGTAATGAATGACGTGCCAGTCACTTGTGGGGTCTGGTTGTTTGGCTGTTTTGTCGTCTCCTCCTTACTCTCCCATCTATTCTGACAATAAGTCTCTATTAACTGGAGTGACCTGAGCATATTTCTGTTCTGAAAGTCTGAGGAAGCCTCACTAACACCAAAATCAAAGAAAAGTAAGCAACCCCCATACTATCCTAAACACTTAATTCAGCATTTCCTATATGTTGAATATGTTTTTAGGGCAGCACAACTAGGAGTCTAATAGTTGCATGAAAGATTGTTCCTCCCATAAAAGAGCTTAGAGTTGAAGAGACAGTTCATCATCTACAATTAAGTGTTACTAGATAGTATTCGATTAAGTCCAAATCAAGATAAAAAGACAACAAAGAAAGGGATGTAAACTCAGATGAAGGTGAGGTCAGTGCAATGTGAAGCCTTCACAGAATGTTTCAAAGAAGAGGTAACATTAAGACAAAACTCCAAAATAATTCTATTATTTGTATAGACCTAATATTTCCACCTGGAGTTCAGGATGAGCATAAGCCAGGCTGTACTGACCTAGACAGGGTTCCCTTACAAAAAAAAATCTGATCTTTAAAATTAGATTAGATGCTTTACAGCTCCAACATGTAAAGAACTTTGAAGTTACTCCCATTCTTACAACAACCACAAAATAAGACACAAACAAAATTGACAAATTTTCATGGATACCTCAAGATACAGAAGTTGCAGAGGGAACTGTCCTTGCCAGACTGGACACACGGATGAATCCAGAGAGAGCCCCAGACACATCTGCTTCCTGCTGGAGAGGCTGCTGGAGCCATACACTGGAACACTTACAAGATGACTTTGATGAATTGCTTTAGGCTGAGCATGGAGTGTCCTGAGAGTGAGAAATACCTGGGGGATATTGCCTTAAGGGGCCACTCATACTTTCATGAGTCTCACCTCCAGATGTCCCACAGGGCTCTCATGGTGAAGAGCTAAGAGAAAACCACAGAGCTCTGGCAGAGGCAGGGGAAGAATAGCTGTAGTGAAGTCCAAAGTGAATACCCTCCATAAAAAGACCTCTTCTCACAGGGTGAAGAGCCTTACCCCATTTGGGGAAGAACATTTCTCTCACTTCTGCCATTCTAGATGGCTCTCTCACCCAGGAGTGGGGAGGGAGGATAAGATACACTCATGAAGTCACATCCCACAGACATAGATCCATTAAAAGACTGAAAATTGATCATAAAATTATAGAATGCACCCCTGCGCCGTACCTTACCACCACATCAATAGGACTCCAGCATAATAAACATGGTTCATGGTTGGAAGATTTATAAGAGGAGAGAATCCCCAAGTCAATAGAGAAGACAGAAACAAGGACCCCAGAAGAATTTGAAGTCTCTGGTACCTGCAGATATAGCAAATATCAAACACCGCCCAACTCCTTGCCAGATTAACATAAAGCCTCACCTTAAATTCCCATTTGCCTCAGTTTTTATTCTAATACATGATGTCCAACTTTCAACAAAACTTACAAAGTATGCTATAAGGCAAGAAAAAAAAACACAATCTGAAAGACAAAGAATGAAGAACCAAACAACAGAAAAGAACATCCAGAAACTGTGGGACAATTTCAAAAAGTTTAATTGGAATACCAGAAGAAGAAGAGACAGAAGAAATATTTGAAATTAAAATAGAGAGAATTTTCCAAAATTCAGATAAACAAACCACAGCAGATTCATTAAGATCAGTGAATACCAAACAAAAGGAATATCAAAAAGTCTATAACCAGGCATATCATTTGAACTGGAGAGAACCAAGGACAAAGACAAAATCTTGAAAAAAAATATAAAGAGGGGAAAAAAGTACCTTATCTATAGAGGAACACTGATCAGAATTTCTCATCAGAAACCATGCAAGCAAGAATAAAGTGAAATATTTAAAGCTATGAAAGAAAAAAGCTACCTACTTAGAATTCTGTATTCAGAAAATTCTCTTCAAAGATGAAGAAGATATACTTTTTCAAACAAAGGAAAACTGAAGGAACCCATTGCTAAGAGATTGGCCTTGACAATGATTTTAAAAGAAGTTTTCCAGGCATAAGAAAAATGATATAGTTCAGGACTGGGATCTACATAAAGAAAAGAAGAGCATCAGAGAAGGAATAAATAAAGCTAAAATAAAATCCCTTAGTTTATTCTTTTTAAGGGATCTAAAAAATAACTGTTTAAAGTAGTAATAGTCACATGTATCGGGTGATTATAATAAATAGAAAACTGAAATAAATGACTCAAAATCATAAGATATGGAAAAGGGAAATTAAGAACACTCAGTTCTTAAGAACAGTTATGGGGTACTGTACTACACGTGGAGCGATATAATGTTATCTGCCGGTGGGCTTTGACTTGATAAAAATGTATATGCAAACTCTATTGGCAAACTCTCTTTTTAAATATTTCTAAATATATTTTATTTATTTATTTATTTATTTGAGAGAAAATGTGTACACATGGTGGGAGGGGCAGAGAAGATCTCAAGAGACTCCATGCTGAGCACAGAATTTGAAGTGGGGTTTGATCTCACCACCCTGAGATTAGAACTGAGCTGAAATCAAGAGTTGGGCACTTAACTGACTAAGGAATCCAGCTGTCCCTCTTTTTAATATTTTTTAAAAGAAACATAATTTAAAAAAGAAACATAATTGACATGCTAAGAGAGGAGATAAAATAGAATCACATAAAATATTCAATTAAAATAAGAGAATCTAGAAATATAGGGGGAAAATAGAGACAAAACACATGCAGTGAGTAGAAAATAAATATAAACATGGTACACGTGAGCTTCACTTTATCATTCATCACTTTAATTGTGAATGGTCTAAATACACCAATGAAAAGACAGAGATTGTGTTTCAATATTGCTAAGATACCAATTCTTCCCACCCTACTCTACAGATTCAGTTCAGTCCCAGTCAAAATTCCAGCAAGGTATTTTGTAGCAAAATAACGTTTGACAAAGGAGCAAAGGCAAATCAAAAGAGAGAAGATAGTCTTTTCCACAAATGGAAATATTGGGAATATTGGGATATCCATAATGACAAAATGACAAAATGAACCTCGACCAAAGTGTTGCATCTTTCATCAAAAGTAATTGAAAGGGGATCGTGATGTTAATGTAAAATGCAAAACTATAAAACTTCTAGAAGAAAACATAGGAGAAAGCTGACATGACTTTGGGTTTGGTGATAGGTTTATAGATACAACACCAAAAGCACAATTATTGAAAGAAAATATTGATCAATTGGATTTTATTAAAATTAAAACTGTTCTAGGGGTGCCTGGGTGGCTCAGTGGGTTAAGCCTCTGCCTTTGGCTCCGGTCATGATCTTAGGGTCCTGGGATGGAGCCTGGCATCATCAGGCTCTCTGCTCAGCGGGGAGCCTGCTTCCTCCTCTCTCTCTGCCTGCCTCTCTGCCTACTGATGATCTTCCTCTGTCAAATAAATAAATAAAATTTTTTAAAAAAATTAAAACTGTTCTTTGAAAGACTTTATTAAAAGAATGGAGTAAAGTCATAGACTGGGAGAAAATATTTGTGAAGCACATATCTGATAAAGAAATTATATGCAAAATACAGAAAGAATCCTTAAAAATCAATAATAAAACACAACCAAATTATAAAATGGACAAAATATCTGAACATATCCCTCACCAAAGGAGGTAGAACGTAACTCCCCACTTGTTAAGTACGAGTGATGCTTGGTGACTTCCCTGCAAAGACTGGTGTACGTCATGACAGGGAGAAGGGGAACTTCGCAGTGGGGAGACCTGACAAATACTACTTCACCCCTGTGGTCAAGATCAACGTCAGCAGTAATAGTGTGTGCCTCTGACATAATGTGATGAGAAGGGCACTTTTCCTCTGCGGTCTTCCTCTCCACAACTCACAACCCCAGTCAAAACATGAGAAAAACATCAGACAAATCCAATATGAGAGAGAGTTTGCAAAACTCATGACCAATGGTCCTCGCAACTGTCAAGGTCACCAAAAGGAAGAATCTGAGAAAATGTCCTAATCAAGAGGAACCTAAGCAGACACGATGACTAAAATACCACGAGGTGGCCTATATGGGATCCTGAAAAAGAAACAGGACAGTAGGTAAAAATCCAGGGAAATCTGAATGAAGTATGGCCTTTGTTAATAACAATGTATTGACATTGACTCATCAGCTGTGACAAATGTACCTCACCAATGTAAGACATTAATAATAGGACAATCTGGATTCAGGGTATGCGGAAACTCTTTCATTCATGTATATATATATTATAAAACTGTCCCAAGATACTTAAATTACCGGGGAAAAAAATAGAAAAACCAGAGTGGCATTGAGGTTGGGAATTCGTTAGGGTGAAATTCACCATAGCACTAAGTCCATAAGATTAACTTTGTGGTGTGCCTATCACAGGGAAATTTCCAGGCACCACCAGGGCTCAGGGCCTGACATTCTTGTTGAGAGGTGGGAACATCAAGAGTCTAAGGAGCCAAACCTGTGGATAAGATCAAGACATTTGAGGATCATCTTGGACAACTGTCTCTGGAAATACCTATCTAACTGAAAATCTCATAATTGTTATTATTGTGGTCCTGATTTTCTCAGAAATCTCTGCACAGGACCCTTGAAGTTTGGCTGGTGTCTCTCAGCTATGCTGAGCAAAATATGGGGAGAGTCATGACCAGAAAAGAATGGTCTCAGCCAACTTTGCCCAACCCCCTGTGCACCCCAATCCAAGAAGAAACCCTCTTCCTTTATATTTGGAATCATTCCCAGCCAACCTCAGCTCATCCATGAAGTTCTGGATCCTTCAGTCATTTTTTCTTCCATTCCCTACCTTCCAAAGCTCTTGCTGGAATATTCCAGCAAGATAGTTATATTAGTTTTCTAAATCTGTTGTAATAAATTATCACAATCTTGGTAGCTTAAAGCACCAGAGAGGATCCTCCCACAGTTGTGGGGGCCAGGAGTTCAAAATCAAGGTGCCTTCAATGCCACTCCCACAGGAGACTCCTT
>ML107416.1:44353-108757 GCA_003697995.1 Taxidea taxus jeffersonii | reverse complement strand
TGTGTGTGTGTGTGTGTGTGTGTGTGTGTGTGGCAGAGACAGAAGCATGAGCATGTGGACATCATTTCCCCCTTCCCTGTATTATGTAAGGATGCTAAGTATGCCCATAGTAGGACAACTAGTATGTTCCTCTTTCAGTAAGACTTTGAGTTAGTCCTTTTATACAGGGAAACAATTACATGGTGAGGGAAAGTGTAATAAAAATCAGAATTTTTGAATGAATCATTTTATTATATGGGTTCTGAAGTATTTCATTAAAGTTCCTGATTGTTCTTTCTTCAAGTAGACTTCATGTTCTTCACTAATTTCAAATGTTAAGAGTTTGATAGAACTTAGTAATGTGTACCTGTATTTGTTGCTGATTATAGGATTTCTTAATACATTACATATTTCTGATGGAATGTGGATAGGAAAATGGTTTTTACTCTTGTGAATCTACTCACTAGAGTTTTAAGACCTGGGCTCCCAAATCAATGCCTTTCTGCCTTGCTGGGTCCTACCAGTTAACGCAGACTGAACATTTTTCTTCAGGAGGCCAAGACAGACTGGACAATTTGGGGTTTCCTGTGTGCAAAGCTGATGCAGAGTAGAATTTAATTCTCCAGTGCTACTCTAGGACCTGTCCTTTGCCCTTCCTTTGGGAAAGGCAAAGTTTCAAAGGCAGCTGCAAGGCGATTGTAAATCACATTTTGCCCCATGAAAGAGAAGTTAATCTTAGCCAATGTGGAGCTCCCTGTCCTACGTATTGTGGACCGTGGAGTACACACTAATAGATGTTCTGCTGTTTTTGCTATGGCAACGGCAATGCATTGTCCTCTAAGCCCTCGTGCGTGCATAATATCAGAGGCGTGACGCCAGGAGGACAAACCACATCAGCATGGGGAGTGAAGTTGATGTCAGTTCCCTTGTTTTGTTTTAATGTCCTGCTGAAATATCTCTGAAGCCTCCCAAGACACTTGGCTTTGATCAACATCCCTCAACTTTCAAAGGCATCCTGGAGGTGTTTGTGAGACAGCTGCTTGCTGAAGTAACCTTGATTGCTTTTTCTAAGAATTGTCATGCCTGCCTCAGAGATCTATAGAGTCTCCAGCAGAAACTGCTGATAGTGAGACCCAAATTCATCTATATTCAACATACCAAGTCTCCCGCCCCCCGCTATTTTTCCTGAGTGACACCTCATAAGATTGTGTGCACAAATGTGCTTAAATATTAGTCATCGAAGATACTGCCCATTTTTAATATGAAGACTTGTGTAATTTTTCTTATGTAAAAGTAACATGTGCTCAGTTATAGAAAATTCAAATATTCACAAATATGAGAGAAGGAAAAATATCCTGAGACCACCACTGAAGCCTAAGAGTACTTCTTTCTAGTAATCTATAATACGACTGTTTATATAAACATAATGGCTTTTGTTTTGTATATTGTTGCATATAATTGTAATTAAAATGTACACAGAATCGAGGTTATAGGTTTATTTTTAAGTAATAACATAATACACACCTTTTAATAGTAAAAAAGAAAAAAAGTAATCCTGGTGTTACATTGACGTTCTGATTAAATCTCCCCTTATTCTGTCAGCTTTCTTTTTCTCCTCTTGATGTTCCCAAGCATCGCCGATACTCTGTCACAAAAAAGGAAAAAAGCCAAGTTAAATGGTTAGACACTTAAAGAATGTTGGTTTGGGACACACAAAAGTCAAGTTGAACTGAAGTCATTATCATTATATTATTATTATTATTGGACAAAAGAATACAGCGGTCTTCTAAGTATTCTGATTCACTGTCCTATGTTTGGAAAAGTTAGTTTTCCAACTACTCTCAGGTGGCTCACAGAGAAGGAGAGGATCACTAGCATCCATCTGGAATGGACTGTGGGGCAGTAACAGGAGATCAAAACCATCTGAAGGAGTTGGGAGGATAAAAAGCCATAGAGATTTAAAAACTTTTGTAAACAGAACAGGAAAAGAGGAAGAGAAGAACAAGAGGAAGAGAACTAACTAATATTTTGGTTTGGTACTTGGGCCAGGGACTGTGCTGGGCACTTTCCCAACATTACCTCATTCATCTTTACATCTGTGCCATAAAGCAGAGTGAAGCATTGAAGCACAGAAATGTTAAGTAACCAGCCATTTTTTTCTAGTCAGTAATGACAGCTAGCAGATAGATTTTCAAAGCAAATCCAATCAGAAAAAAAGGGTTTTTAGAGATTTGTACAGACCACTGAAAATTGACAATAGCTAATATTTTATAATATTTGCTTGATTTAAAAAAATATTTGAAATAAAATATTTTTGTCAAGAGTTCCCCTTGCTCTCAAATCACTTTCTTATCTTCCTGCTCCCAGAAGCTGCTAGTATCATGGATGTCACCTTTCTACTTTATTTTTTAATTATGGGGTTTTGAAATTTTTGGTCTTAGTCATATATTTTTATACCAAACATAGACAACCATTTTAAGGAAGGTAGCATGAAGAACTGGTATGGAAAAGCCACCAGTCAGAGAAAAATGTAAGAGAGATCCTCTTCTGAAAGTTCATTTTGGTCGTATCATAAGTTGAATTCATCTTGCATATTCTTATATGGCCTATCAAGGTGACTTCAGTTTCAAATGCTTAAAATACATAGCAACATTTCTCTTCTTTGGGAATTTTTATTTATTAGAAATAAATACATTAGAAATAAAGTCAGAAATTAGAATTCAAAATGACTGACATTGACAATACATTATGAGAGGAGAAATGTTTGCAAAAAGAGCTCAGCATGGTCTCTATTATTTCATTATCTAAGATTATGTATGAAAGTTACATTTTAAAAAATCATTCAAGAATTCCAAACATGAGGACATGAAAGCAGCTTTTATCTATTTTGATGAAAACATGTTTGTCTAAACACAAAGATATAAAATATAACCTTTCACATTTATCCTGAAAAATATTTTTTGATGCATGTTTATTTAATGTGCATTAACAAAAGGAAGGAACAATACAATTTTATCTGTTGTGAACATGTTGGATATTGCATTAAATTAAGTTCATAGTATTAAATACTATACTGATAGGAAATAATTTGGCTTACAAGCTATATAAAAAAGCTTGAAATTAATGAGAAATTTCTATAATTGTTCACAAGATCTTATATTATTATGGAAGAGTTTTGCAAGTTAAAAACAAATAAACAAAAACAAAATCCAAACCCTCCCCAAAACCCAGGAAGTGAGAAATGCTGCTAGGTTGGAGTCTGTCCAAGGCCTTCCCACTCTGAAATGCCGGGACTAGAGGAAACTCATCCTTCCTCCACCCACGAACTGAAGGCCTTGACGGAAAGAAATGGAAAAAGAAAATATATAATAGCTCTGTTGGATTGATTCACCCATGAGGCATAAATCAAAGGGAAAAGTCTGGATTATTTTTAAGAAAATCTATGTAACACCTGCCCCTCCCCCCTCCGCCCCAACCTCAGATGAACCTTCCCAGATAAAACAGTATAACATGACAAAACATGAAGCTTGGGCGTCGTACCTAACACTCGTTCTCAAAACTATTTAGACTCACAGAACTTGGAATTTCCCAGACAGTGAGATTTCTAATACGACAAATCATTCTTATTTGTTTTCTCTGCTACGTTGGCTGGTTAACAAGGCTGGTTAAGATGTTTAGCATTTGCTAAACCTGAAATGGCATAAAATGACGAATAAATTGTGTATGCCCTCTAGTCCCTCTCTGGATTGAACTTCCTGTTGGATTTTGGGGAAGGTAGCAAGTGTGCTAGATAAGTAATCAGTGCCCTTTGGTGTGAAAATTATGAGAATTATGGAGAAATATATTAGAGGGTTGAATTCAGCATTATCACAAATTAGCTAATCTCGTCTTTTGGCACAAAATAAGCAGCCTGCTTTGTACACATTTGGAAGGTTTTAAAAACAAATCAGTACAGCCGTGCACCCAGGACTACACTTAAATAGAGCTGCTGATAGGCACACACCACCGCTCCTCCACGGTGGGCCCATTGTGGAAGAGCTGCCACGTCCAAAACACCTTCCAGCTGTTGGAGGAACCCACAGGAGAAGCAGGAGCAGACGCAGACACCCTCAGTCAGATAATTACCTTGATTAAGATTCTCAGAATTAAATGGAGTTTAATCAAGGACCCTGTGAAATTGTGAGAATGCCAGTTTTCTGGGCCTGTCCTCCTTTCCCCTGCAGATGGTGAGTTGCCAAACAAAATCAAAGGAGTCTTAATTACAAGGATAAGAGGCAAAGTCAAAAGGGAATGAGAGAATCTGTGCTTTGTGACAGAGATGGACCAGGACCAATCAGCCGACCACTCCTCTCTCTTCCCCCCACCCAGGGACAGAGCTACAATGCATCAAAGTTGAACATGCTAGCAACATTCCGAGACACTCCCGACAATCTGAGGGACTGAATTAATAGCACTGCCAATACATCTAAGGTAGGGGCTAATCCCAAATCTTCTGATGACATATGTGAACTTTTTAGGCAATGTTTGGACAGATATTAGAAAACAACAACAACCATGCTCTCCCGCTGTTATTTTAAAAAAGCATGACCCGACTTGAGTCTAAACCAAACCATTATTGGACATAAATTGCCATAAAAATAGAAAGACTGAAAATCAGGGATATGGGGAGGTCAATATATATATGTATTTTTTTTTTCAATTTTCCTGCTACCTCTTAGAGTTTGGATCACACGTAGAACTGATTCAAAAAGTACTCCATTTCATGACATGTGTCAGTGTCTCCTTTGAAGTTCACTCACTGTAACACTGATGTCCTTGTCATGTAGGTTGCTACTAAGCCTTTTTCCATTGGTCTTGTATGTCTGTATAGGGTCTTTCAATGTGCAAAACCTTATATTTCTATTACTTTGTTTTGTTTTCATAAAATTTGGCCTATTATTATAAGTAACATCAATGAATCATCATCTATCGGTGGTAATTCATTTGGTGCAGCCACTCTGGGGTAAAATGGTGTAAAAACCATTGTATCCCCTCCCCAGGTCATACTAATGATAATGTCTTCTCACATAAATTTCAGATATTTTATATTTTATAAATTGAGCATAAATCCATCCCTGTCTATTTTCCTGTCATTTACCATTATTACATGCCACAAATGCAGACAGTTCTTGGTCAATTTCCCTACGGGTTTTCCTCTTATCAATGCTCTACAATTTCTATTTCTAGGAAGTTGCCTTTTTCTTATTATTTTGTTTAGATCTTCAAAGATTTCCTTTGAACTGTTCTTCCTATACACCCTCTCCTTTGGCATCTAAAGCTTTACATTTTCTCTTTTTCTCAGGTTCTATGTCATCACCCCCCCCACCCCTATATTCTGACACCTAGTGAGTGACAGAGTCTTCTACTTTGGGCTTCTTATTCTTATGATTTGTTCTTTTTTTTTAAGATTTTATTTATTTATTTGCAGACAGAGATCACAAGTAGGCAGAGAGGCAGGCAGAGAGAGAGGGGGAAGCAGGCTCCCCACTGAGCAGAGAGCCCGATGTGGGGCTTGATCCCAGGACCCTGAGATCATGACCTGAGCCAAAGGTAGAGGCTTAACCCACTGAGCCACCCAGGTGCCCCTCTTACGATTTATTCGTAAATTTTCTTCCATTTATGCATCTGGAATGATCTCTGTGGTTCCCATGTCTGTACCTCTGAGGACTTAAAACTAACTCTCTGACCATATGCTATTCATGGCTTCTCCCTTGACCGCCCCTTGCGCCCACCAGATCCTCTACACAGGTCTTTGCACAGCAGTTTTGCAACTAATGCTTATTCTTATTTTGTTTTCCTTCTACCTTTTCTTGCTATACAATTGGGTATCCTGTTTTCCATAATTCTTCTTAAAATGCCTTCTCACAGCCTTGCTTTATCTAACAGATAAAGAGATCGCACTCCAATCCTATAAATACAGGTTTCAAGCTCAAGTGAATGATTGTTTTTCTCTGCTGCATGTTGTGTAGATACATATAAGCAATTTTTATCACTCTTTATACATTATACAATCAAATCTAAAACAATTTGTACAATATGCTGATATATGAAATGTAGCACAACACTAGTTAAGAAGTTAAGAAACTTGGACTTTAGTTCTAATTCTGTCACTAATTTTATGGATAGTTTTTGCTTTGTTTTGGTTGGTTTGGTATTCACCAGGGAACATAGTCAAGTAAAATGGTTGATTTGTATAGTACCTGTACTCTAAGTGAATATGTCATTTATTTAACCTTCAAAAAATTATTTTAAAAAAATAAATATTCCAACTCCCTAGAACTAGTTCCAAAGAAAAAGAAAACATTTTTTAATTTTTTAAAGATTTATTTATTGAATTTATTAGATTTTATAAAATTAACTGTTACTTTTTTAAGTGTAATCTTGTCTTAGAGATAGGAAAAAATAATTAAAGCATATTTCTTCTGTTCTAACTAAGGTGAATATGATTAGAACCATGATATTTGCTTAAATAATCACGTTTTCTTGACTATGCGAAAACATTCCTTTCTGATCAAAGAGGTCAGAGGCACAATAGAAGCTTGAGGATACCCTCAGCAGTTGGTATAGAGCAGGCCCCCAAATAGAGGTGGGCTTTCAGTTATCGGTATCAGGAAACCAAAAGGGAACAAGAGCCAGTATAACAAAGTAGTTGAGAGTGTGGAGTCCACAGCAGGATGTCCTGGGCTTAAACTCCAGCCCTGGGGCACCTGGGAGGCTCAGTAGTTAAGGGTCTGCCTTTGGCTCAGGTCATGATCCCAGGAGCCTGGGATCAGGCTCCCGGATCGGGCTCCCTGCTCAGTAGGGAGCCTGCTTCTGCCTCTCCCACTCCCTCTGCTTGTGTTCCATCTCTCGCTGTGTCTGTCTCTGTCAAATAAATAAAATCTTTAAAAAATAAAAATAAAAAAATAATAAATTCCGGCCCTGATGCTGACTTACAGTATAACTTGGCAGATTATGGAACTTCTTGGATCTTGGATGTGAAAAGAGTGCCTACCACACAGTGTTGTAACAAGGACTAAATGAGCAAATTTATGTAAAACACAAGCATCTAGCACTGCAAAGTGCTATTATTTGTCATTCAGTGAGAACGCATTATTAAACTACAAAATTATCATTTAATGTCACTATGGAGCTGGAGTCAAAACAATCACAATTCTATCAATTGAAAGTTTGACAAGGAAAACAATAACCTGAGTCTCAATGATAAAAAAGTTATTATAGGGAAAACAGACTTAAAATTTAGTTGAAAGAAGTATGTATGTTCATAAGCTTTACCAGATCAGATTTTTTTCTCTACCTCTTGATTTTCCATTAGCTAATTTTAGAAGTTTTGTTTCTTGACTTTATACCCCATGTAACCATTGCATGAAGAAATTCAATAGCTTAGATTAAATGACAAATTTATTTAAAAATACAGCATACCACTACCAGCAGATGAAACACAAAATCTGAATACCACTATTGATGAGAGAAATGAAATTCATTCAAACCTCACAGGATGCCTGGGTGGCTGTTGGTTAAGCTGCTGCCTTCGGCTCAGGTCATGATCCCAGGGTCCTGGGATGGAGTCCTGCATTGGGCTCCTTGCTCAGCGGTAAGCCTGCTTCTCTGTCTTCCTCCCTCTGCCTGCCACTCTGCCCACTTATGCGTGTTTTCTCTCTCTCTGTCAAGTAAATAAATAAAATCTTTAAAAAAAACCCATGAAGACCAATGCTAATATTTTTGGTAACAGCAATATTATTACAAAAAAGACTTACAAAATGTTTATTGTTTTATGTTATATGATTATGCTATAATTAGTTCTATAATAAAATTATTTGTTAATCATAAAATAAAATATGAAACTGACAAATTATTAATTATACATATTACATAAAATGCATTTATCTAGTATATTACAGGTTTATTATTATATACATAATGTTTATGATGTCCAGATAGTTTACATACAACCTCTCATTTAATGCAACAATACTGTGATGTAGGTTGTATTATCTCTACTTTACCAAGGAAGAGATTGAAGAACAGAGAGATTAATTACCTAAACTCCTACAACTAGTAAGAGGCAGGGTAGGCTCTAAAGTCTATTGTGATGGATTGAATTTAGAAGATGGAAAGAAGGAGTTTAACACTCAACTGTTTCTGGATGTGGTGACCAGTGTAGTGTGGTGCCATTAACAGGTTTTAAGAAAGAGTAATAACCACCCAAATTCCACATGTTCATGGAACTCTTACTAAGTGTAACGCAGTATGTTCTAAGGAGTTCACAACCGTCACTATCTTTATTTTTCACACCAACTCTTGAATATGAGATAAGGGACCTACAGATATGTTGGCTAACTTACTTTCACTGGATATTGCAGCTAGCCAACAAAAAGAGCCAGGATTTAGATCCATGACTCCAAAGTCTTGCATTTTTAGCTACTCCATTGAGAGGGGAAAAAAGTGATTCCAGGTTAAGATATACTAAGATATACAGGCTTCTTCTTCAGACCTCAGAAAGCAGTTACCCTATCCAAGTAGTCATTGACGCCATATTAAAAGGTGATACGCTCTGTTCTGCTTGCGCAGAGAGAATAGCACGCAATCTCATGAGAGCCCCTATTAAAGCTGGCACATTAAAGCCACCCTTCAGAGTGGACATCCCAAGAATTCACATTCACCTCTAACCCCTCAGGTAGCGCAATTCATGTTGAGAGTAAAGAGCTTCATGATCCGCAAGCTTGGTTTCAGTGTGGAAAGAAGAAAAGGGATGATGTCAGAAGAGAAGAAAGATTTTGAGTGCTTCATTGTGTCGTCTCACTTGAATTGTGTGGACTCTGATCTGATCTGGTCCAGTAGCAAAACTCAGAACAGAAGAAAAAAGTGCATTTCCTCCCATCCCAATGCGGACAGTGAAAGATTGAGCTATTTCATCCCTGGTATAGGTGCTGACAGGAGGGGACAGCTGGTGCCACACCTTGACCAGGACCAGGGGAGTGACTGTGGATCTACACCTCACACAGTGAGCACCAGGGCATCAAAAGAGGGATCATGTGTACCTGTCTGGGACCCAGGGACCACTGACCGCTGTGCAAGGCAAGAGTCCATAGGAGTTTGCTGAGGCTCTGAGAGGAGGAGGCGGCTTGGTGTCCATACCAAGGAGGACACGGACAACAGAAGATTGCTTCTTGCTCTTATTCCACGCACCTGGTTGGCCTGTCCTGGCTGCTGGGGCCTGAGCAAACCCACATTGGCAACTGTTCATTCTTTCCTGTCTCTAAGCAATTTTTCTGAGCTCTGCATATCCATTTCTAGTCAGTCATTCTAAAACATGCTCCAGGAAACCTGAGCATCTAATTTAAAATCAGGATTCCTTTTTACATAGAGGGTGCCGAGTAAGTTCCAGATTTATATTGCAAGGTTTTACCAATGCTAGACAGAGGCCAACGTTTTCCAAATTACATTTATTGGTATATTTTAATGCCAAAATGATCTATAATTTCACTAACCTCTTTGTATTTAAAAAATAAAGTTATACATTGACATAATTAGATATGACAAATGCTCAGAGAAGCATATGATGAACATTAAAGCCTTCCACAAGCCCACACCCTGAGTCCCTCTTCTCAAAGGGAGCCAAGGAGCCACTATGAACTGTGTTATCTGTAAGTCCAGAAACAATTTCCATGAATATAGCTACATATATATTTTTTAAACCTAAAAAACGATTGAATGATACTCACTTTTCTATACCATAATTTTTACTTAATCATGTTTCTTGAAGATTTCTATTCAATTGTCATATACATATCTTTGCTTCAGCAGTGTCTGTTACAAAGCCTTAATTACAGTGCCTTATTGTGATTAACTGTTCTTATGGAGAGCTATAATCACATCAGTGTACTTGTACTTTTTAAAAAAAATTTTGAGTATAGTTGACACACTACATTAGTTTCAGGTGTACAACCTAGTGATTCAACATATCTATCCCTTATGTTGTGCTCACAAGTGTAGCAACCATCTGCCACTATACAATGCTATTATGACATCATTGACTATATTCCCTATGCTGTACCGTTTATTCCCATGACTTAAGGAAACCTGTATCTCCACTTCTCCTCACCTACCTTGCCCATCCCCCTATCCTCTTCCCTCTGACAACCATCAGTTTGTTCTCTGTATTTATAGGTCTGATTCTGTTTCTTGTTTGTTTATTCATTTGTTTAGTGTTATAGATCCGAGATGTTAATGAACTCATATATTTGTCTTTCTCAATCTGACTTATGTCACTTATCTTACACCCTCTTGGTCCATCCCTGTTGTCATAAATGGTAAGATGTCATTCTTCTTAAGGCTGTGTAATATTCCTCTGTGTGTGTGTGTGTCTGTGTATCACGTCTTTCTTATCTATTCATCTATCTTTGGACACTTAGGTTGCTTCCATATCTTGGCTACTGTAAATAATCCTGCAATAAACAGGGTAGGGTATATTTTTTTGAATTAATATTTTTCTTCTCTTTGGGTACATACCAAGTATTGGCATTATTGGATCATATGGTATTTCTGTTTTAACTTTTTGAGGAAGCTCCACACTGTTTTCCATTGTGGCTGGACCAATTTACATTCTCACCAACAATGCATGAGAGTTCCTTTTTCTCCATATCCTTGCCAACACTTGTTATTTCTTGTCTTTTTTATTTTAGTCATTCTGATAGGTGATGTCTCACTGTGGTTTTGTTTTGCATTTCTCTGATGATTATTGATGGTGAACATCTTTTCACTGTTGGCTACTGGTATGTGTTCTTTGGAAAAACATCCATTCAGATCCTTTGCCCCCCTTTTAATTGGATTGTTTGTCTTTTGGTGTTGAGCCGTATAAGGTCTTTATATATTCTGGCTATTAAACCCATGCCTAGGGGCGCCTGGGTGGCTCAGTGGGTTAACGCCTCTGCCTTTGGCTCAGGTCATGATCCCAGGGTCCTGGGATCCAGCCCCACATCGGGCTCTCTGCTCACTGGGGAGCCTGCTTGCTCCTCTCTCTCTGCCTGCTTCTCTGCCTACTTGTGATCTCCGTCTGTCAAATAAATAAAATCTTTTAATTAAATAAACAAATAATAAATAACCCATGTCTATATGATCAATTAATCTATGACAAAGGAGGAAAGAATATCCTTTGGGAAAAAACAGTCTCTTTAGTAAATGGTGTTAGGAAAATGGGACAGCTACCTGCAAAAGAATGAAACTGAACTACTTTCTTATACCATAAACAAAAAATAAATTCAAAATGAATTAAAGACCTAAATGTGAGACCTAAAACTATAAAATCCTAGGGCAGAGGCAGTAATTTTTTTTGACATCAGCTATACAACATTTTTCTAGATATGTCTCCGAAGGCAAAGGAAACAAAAGCAAGAATAAACTGTTGGGACTACATCAAAATAAAAAGCTATTGCACAGCAAAGGAAACCATAAACAAAACAAAAAGGCAACCTGCTGAATGGGAAGAGATATTTGCAAATGACATATCCAACATCAGTGTACTTATATTTTGTATAATTTTTATAAACATATAAATATGTAATGTATTAGTGTACTTATATTTTGATGTGCTTTAAATTTCAAATATGTTTCAGATTTGGTAAATATTGCCAGATTTCATTTGAGAATAGGTTTTGTCGGGTTCCAGTTTCACTAACAGTGTATGACAGGCCTTCTTTCCCTCTAGAACTGATGTTATTAACATTTAAAACCTTTGTTTCACTGATTAAACCATTACTATATAGTAGTAAATAATACTGGTAATAAATAGCAGATATTTGATATTTTGAACATAATAAAAGTAATAAAAAGATAACAGATGAGTGCACCATGTTTGTTCATTAATTTCAAATTATGGTTCTGTGTTTCATGGGTTGTGGTTTTTTTGTTTTGTTTTGCTTTGTTTGCCCCAGTATGATATTGAGGTATTTAAAAAGTGTGAGAAAAAAAATCATTTGGGATTCCTTTGAAATTAAATGAAAGAAGATATAGACTTTCCTCCTATTATGAATTGTGTATTTTCTACATCTCCCTTAACAAATCAGCATGGAATTATATAAGAACTCCAAATATTGAATTTTCTGGAAAATCAAATATTTGTCTTGGAAAGGAGAAATGATAGTCACTAAGGATAGCTAAATGAATTTACAAATAAGAAATACATTTTACCACATCATAGGATGTATCTCATTGACAAGAAGCTTTTATTACATTGATTTTAGGAAGTAATTTTTATTGTACATTTGTACTTTTCTGGCTGGCATAGTCACTGGAGAAAGGGGAGTCAAGGAAAGAGGAGTCACAGGAGGGAGAGGAGGAGAGAAAGACAAGGAGAGTGAAGAAAAGGAAGAGAAAGACAGAAACACACTGGTGTGAAATGGCCTATTTCCTTATGGGATTCCCTTTACTTACTGAAAGAGGCTTCTTTTTGACATAGAAGATTCATGCTGAATAATCCCAATGAATATAACATTTTCTCCTGAATTTTGGTTTGATTTTGATGAAGCTGATCACTGAGTACATTGGGTTCATATTTGGGGGCTTATCAGGTGTAAATCAGCAGAAAACAAAATGCTTAGATGAGAATGGATGATAACAGACTATATGCTTTAAACTGTTCAGCTTCAAAGAATTCTCATCCAGAGTGATCAAATATAAAATTAACAAAGATTTATTCACCATTAGTTTTGTTTTAAATGGTACGGGAGTGTTGTGAAAAGGGAGCATGGATACACATGCTACATGGTGCAAATATTAAATAATGTTTATAGGGTAAAAGCTTATAAACAGAGAAACAGCAGAGAACATTATACCCCCAATCCTTCATTAGTCCATAGAGATATGTGCTAAGATGAGCCCAGCTGGGCTGGATGACTTACTGTTGAGGGCCTCATCCTTTGAAAATCTCATGTATTTATAAGAACCAGGGGGCAGGGGAACTTAGGCAGCTATGCAACAATGGAAGCCCTCTTGTCTAGAAGAGAAATGGTGGGGGGTAGGGGAAGGTGCTAGGAAAAGGCCTTCAGCTTGTTCTTCCACCAAACTAACCCAAATCAGCTAAGCCAGGTCTTTACTTAACCGCCAACAAGCAGAAGGAAGATGTTCCTCCAGAGTCATCCAGATTTGTCTCTCTGTTAGTCTGCATATTATTTCACTGAATGAAGTTCTTAGAAATACAAACCCTGCTACTATTTCACAAAACACAATTAACATGTGTCTTGGATTTGAATATAATGTAGGATAAACACAACCTAGCTTTTTTGTTTCTCCATTTATCTCACTGGGCATGTATTTAGTATTTCGGAATTCTAACTCTGCTACTCGCTATATTTATGACCTCAAGCAAGTTACTGAATTTCACTAAGCCTCAGCTTGCTCTCTTGGAAACCAGGGCTAATGATTCCTTTATCTGAAGGTACTGTTTAAGGAAGAAATAAAATAAATCATGTAAAATGCTTATTGAAGAACCTGTTCCTTTCTCCCCCGCCCCCAGTAGGGAAGGAAAAAAACAGACTTATCTAATTTGATCATCCTGGAGAAGGAAAACCATCTAATACTAAAAGCCCCATTTAATAAAATTCTTACCTAAATAGGACATGTTAAATTGACATCTCTAAAAGTTGTTTCTTCCTAGTTTTTATATCTCTGTGCATAACATCTTCTATTTTAAGAAAACAAAGTGGAGTCTATGAAATTCCTGAATCTTATGGAAGGGGGATGTTTCTGAATAGTTGTCCCATCTTTGAGACAATGTGTCACAAATGGTATAAATAAAACATAGTTCCTAAACTAATCTGAATATCCAGTATAGTCATATAAGTGCAGAGCAATTAATTCTCGTTGAGGACAATAGACTGAGGCTACCAAGAAAGCTGTATTTATTGTAGATATTTAAGTACTAAGTAACAGAAAGGTCATGATTCTCATCTTCAAGCCTACAGTATTGAAACAGAATTGTTTAATTATTTTAATGTGAATGACAAGTTCATAAAAATTAATCTCCAAATATCTCTAGTTTTAAATTCATAAAACTAAATTAAGCTCAAACTCTAATCACCTGAGAACTTTTAATTTTTTTTATTGTAGTTCTTGGTAATTCTTAATATGGTTAATGTTCAAGCTCAGACCTGCCGTCAGCCCACTTCAGCTCATGAACACATATTCTAAGCAGAATAGAAAGTCTCCTTGGTATTAGTTTTAGGGAAACAGGACATCAAATTCTTCTTTGGATATTCCATAACGGGTTTTTATTTGAGAGAGAGTGTCTCAAGAATATGTTTGACCTGAGGCATATCTGAAATGGAATAACAAAGATATGTGTCAAAATAAACTATTCTGTTACATGAAACATTTCCCCAATCTCCCACTGGTAAAATAATGACAATTGGTTCTAAAAAGCAGGCCCATTCTGGTGGGGCAGAGTCATCACTTCTGGATTTCCTAAAATCTTCAAGTGCCACAAAAATGCCACATTTTTCCTATCTGAGAACTTAAAAAGTTAAAGTGCCTTCAAAAATAGGAAATAAGTGAAAACCTTATTGTCTTTTAGATTTGGGGCAAGTATACAAACCGCTACCGCCTTTTGTAATGTTTGTGTCTACAGGATGGAATGGTGGTATTTTTGCTCCCCTCGCATCATCTGTGGGCATTATGGAAACCTCTGGATTTCAGAGTGGCTAACCGACCACCTGTCCCCTCTGGGGAAGCTAACGAGCCTCAGTTCCTCCATCCTGACTTCATAGATTTAAAATGAGAATTAAATGTGGACATAAAGAGCATGACCATTGTGTAAGAACCTCAAAAAATGCAAGTTCCCTTTTATTTTGTGGAAAAATTCCAAAACTATCATCACACAGAGGCATAATAAAAGAGCAAATGGCTGATTCTCTGCCCCACTTGCAAAGCCATAGTTCCTGAAATTCACTACAAGATGCAGTAAGTTTAGACAGTTGCATTCATCAGTTCAAATAACTGGCAACAGGTCTCCTTGCCCGACTCACTGGTCTGATTGGAGTAACACAGTATAGTGTTAAGAGACTGTCTTTTAAAGTCCAAGAGTCACAAGCTCGAACCATGATTCCACCACTCAGTTGTGGCACCACTGACAAGGGACGTATACTTCCTGAGGCCATCTACATGAGTTAAGTGCGAAGCATGCTGTTGTATCATACACTGTACTTGCCTATTGTAAGCACTCCATAAATATTACGTTTTCTCCAATGTTGCTTTTTTCAAAGAAAAAAATATCAGGTAATGCATAGAGTTTGAAAACTCCTGCTAATCAGGAAAAAAAAAAAAGGACATTAAACAGAGAGCTTTGAGCAGAAGAAAGAGAAAATAAAAGTATTAATTAGGTAAACACAGTAAAGAACCTGAAAACCACCTAGTTCAAAAGAAATGTGTTTTCCTCTGCTATCGCTGACATTACAACAAAATGCTATGACATCCACACAACATCTCAAAATATCGGAGTGGGCACTTTATTTGAGGGTTTTTTTAAAATATGAGATTCTTGAATTTGATTTCTAGCTGTCAATCAAAATGCTACCTTTAATCTTAATAGTTCCTGTCACTGAATTTTGATATGAATCCCATTACATATTATTGAAAAGCAGCCTTTATAAACAGTTGCCATCCAAAGCTAATGAATAATGCAACATATTGTTCATACTAATTCATAAAATCCATAAATAATGAGACATGAAATATAATCAGTACATTGTAGACATTCATGTTAATCTTTAAGGATGATGTGCTGAACCATATTCAATTGGAATTGTTATTTTGTTAAAAGATTTGCAATTTAATCCATATGACATTTGTATCCTGTGCCTTTTAGCTCACTCCTAGGTAGCTAGCTGACTGCCCCTAAAATAGCATGTGGTAGAATTAAACAGAGGTCATCATTTGTAGATGAGCTTCAATTTTTACAAAAGTTAAGACAACTATCTAACTCACAGAAAGTCAAAAGAATTCTAACCCCCTCTCCCCACCAATAAGGTATGTGCCAAGTGGAATATAATTCTCTCAGAAAACAATCACCTCCAGGAAATCCCAAGGGGAGAAGTTGTACACATTGTTCCATAGCCTCTGCACTGATTCAGCATAAGGTACCAAGAAAATTTAAAAACTGGTTTTGTGTACAGAAGACACTGTCTTTCTCTCAATACTTTTAAATGAACTCATCTCATTCTTATTCATGGAAAGAAAACACCTACACACTTCTATGAAACCAAAGTCAACAGAAATATCCACATATCCAAGATAAGGATTTTTGTCAAAGAGGAGAGATGTGCTGGAGGTATTCCTAACATCGAATAACATTGTATTTTTTTTTAATTTGACAATGTTTCTTCTGCTGAAATAAGTCAAAATGCAGCCTCCAAATTCATAAGCTATTTTTTTTAGAATCTACCCAACTGTCCAGAAGTATAAAATCTAGATCTCTTCAACTATCAAGTGAAAGACATTTATCGCTACTTAAAATTGCTTAAATAAAAAGTGAAATAATATTAGAGAAACATTTTTGATTATAAGGAAAATGTTTTGGCACAAGCAGTATCAGCAAGCTTGTGGAGAAACAAGTGCTTTGATATACTCTTGGGCAGGATGCAAATTGGCACAAATGCTGTGGAGGACATTTTGACAATGTCTATTAAATAAATGATTTACAACCTTTCAAGTCAGAATCCTTCCTGTAAGAATGTACTTCTACACATGAGCATGAAAATGCCAGTTGCCATGTTTGTTAATAATAGCAAAACAGTTGGGGGCTCCACCACCCAGTGAAAAATGTATGACTATAAATTTGGTGGCATTAAGCAAAGATGTAAATCTCGCTGGATTAAGCATTCAGTCACCCAAAGAATCTCAAATGGAAGTATCCTCCTCGGTTGGGCTAGGAGACAGTGAGCCACTTTCCCAACATCTAATGGAAGGGGAAATTAAAAATTCTAAAAAGGAATGAGTTAATGAATGAATTAGCACATCTCTAGTGCTGAACTAGTAAACGTAAAGTTATAAAATGCACAACAGGCTGCCACAAACGGATATTTCTATCTCTCCCTCCCATGCCTTTATTTTTACAAATGGTGATCCTGAGCACTGTGATGCCTAGAGATACATAATTTTTCCTCAGGATAAAGGTTATGGAAATTATCTTCACAATTAGTTTCAATTACATAGAAGAGCAATTTGTCTCGGGGCACTTGGGTGGCTCAGTTAGTTAAGCAATGAACTCTTAATTTTGGCTCAGATCATGATCTCAGCGTTGTGAGACTGACTCTGCATCAGGCTCTGCACTAGGCTCTGCACTGGGCATAGAGCTTGCTTAAGATTCTCTCTTTCCCTGTCCCTCTGCTCCCTCCTAAAAAAAAAAAATTAAAAAGAGCAATTTATCTAGTTCACTTTAAACTATATGTACTCGAATGTAAATTTCTTAAGGTGTAAGTTCCATGAAAGCTAGATTTTGTTTATTCAACGTTGTATCCTTAATCCCTAGCATCTAGAAGAACAAGTGACCCACAATAGGCAATCAATATATATTTGCTGAAAAATTAACAGGGTAATTCTTTTTCTTTTCATTCATTCATTCATTCATTCATTCATTCATAAAAAGGGAGTAGGCAGAGGGACAGGAAGAGAGAGAATCCCAAACAGGCTCCACACCAGTGTGGAGCCTGAGAAGGGGCTCAATCTCATGACTGATCCTGAGATCATGACCTGAGCTAAAATCAAGAGTTTGCCACTTAAATGAAAAAGCCACCCAGTTGCCCCTGAATAGGATAATTCTGATGACGTTCTTCAATTGTAAATATTTCTGATGTAGGAGTGCCTGGGTGGCTCAGTCATTAAGTGATTGCCTTTGACTCAGGTCATGATCCTGGGGTCCTGGGATAGAGCCCCACATTGGGCTCCCTGCTCAGTGGGTAGCCTGCTTCTCCCTCTCCCACTCCACTGGCTTGTGTCTCTCTTTCACTGTGTCTATCCCTGACAAATAAATAAATAAAATCTTTAAAAAAATATTTCTGATGTAATTGCATTGTTCTTCAAAAAAAAATAAAAATAATGAAAACATAATCTTTGTCCATGATGCGCACTGGCCAATACTTTTATATATTTGTCTTAAGAATCTTGGATTCTTTGGGTCATCCACTGATTTAAAGATGTCTAAGAACTTCCAAAAAGTAAAAGAACATCCGAGTAACTGGCAGTTAGTTTTACATGAAAATGGTAGAATCTATTTTCATTCTATAGATTTAATAAGATTATGACATTTATGAAAAAAAAACAGAAATATTAAAAAAGACAACTTTGTTGTAAAAATGGCTCTGGCTTTGATTAGTTTTGTCATTTAATCATGCTTTTTAATCCTGGGTTTCTTTATTTTTACCTGTAAAATTGCAGGATTGGTGTTGGGGAAACTCTGAGCTTCATTCCAGCTTTAAACTATTTGATTCTATGACTTTGCAAATACCGATGTTAACAAACTGTACCATCAATATGGAGTTATCCACAGAGCATAGATGCCAGATAGAAATTCACCCGTGAGGCTAAAAACAGCCAACAATCTATTGTCATTTCCACTCTTGTGCTGCTGTGTACTTCCAAAGACAACCAGAAAAAAATTGTGACATGGATATTTCTCTATGCTCAGCATTTCTTTTCTCTCTCCCTTACCTCCACGCTTTCCACATTTCCACAGTCTTCCATCTCCAAGTGAGAACTTGCTGATGAATTTAGCAAAGAGAAGAAATCTCTTCTCTCCATAGATTATTCATAGATCACTTGCTAATTGAGCAATGAAACAGATATTCACATACTCTGTACCACATTTTGGTATAAAATGACAATATAAAAAGAAAGCTTTCAAAACATGTATAACATTTGATCTAATAATTCCACTTATTCAAATGTACTCTTTTAAATTATTTTGAGATAATTTCAGAGTTACAGAGGATTTGTATAAATAGTTCAAAGAATTCCTGTGTATCCTTCACCCAAGTTATCCAAATGTTAACACTTTGCCACATTGTCATTCTCTCTATGTCTTGTCTGTCTCTTTAGATATTAAAAGCTAATCACTGGAGCATGACTTATAATGGGGGAAACTGGTAGAAATCTAAATGACAAGCATCAGGGAAATGGTTCCTTAAATTACAGTGTATCTACTATATGGAATATTAAACAGGAATTTAGATGTTGAGAGTGATTATTGTGAAGTTCAGGCTTATTAGATAATGCTAAGTCAAAAGGAAGTTAATAAAATTTTAAATGATCATTATAAAGACTATAGAATAATGCTCATTAAATATTGCCAAGTGAAAACTCAGATACAAATGTGACAATATTTAAATAGATTCATATAAAAAAAACAAGAAGGAAACATGCAAAATGTAGTTATATTAATTTGATTAGGATTAGGAATTCATTTTCTCTATTTTCTAAATAATATAACTTTTAGGGACAATTTTTTAAGATCTTATGGGTGGCTGCTTGAAGGTAGATGGGAGAAAATGCTGAATTTGGGAAATTAATCATGAGATTGTAGAAAAGAAGCTGTATAAATCACATACTATAAACTCTTTTGTTTCATGGGAGAAACAAGAAAATGTGTCATTTTTCCCAAGGAGAAAATAAAGAGGAGTCAAAACAGAGAAGAGATTATTTGAACTGAGATTTCCAGAAAAATCAAAGTCACACAAGTTAGTGATGAATGTTTTTTAAAAAACAGAATGCTGAATTCTGCTACACTGTGGTTTAATTTTTTTACTAAATTACATGATACAATTGGATTGCTTCTAACTTAAAATTTCACTGAGACATTTCATTCTCTGGATATTACTACCAGATACATGCAATCTGACTGCCAAACTGAGCACAGAGTAAAAACCAATGAAACAGATCTTTTTAAGCACTAAGAATTTCTGATAATTAAAATCTAGAAGAAAAAGATGAGAATCTTTAGCAAAGGACATTCCCAGTATATGACTTTTAGAAGTTCAGTGGCATATGCAACAAAAAGGGAAACATTTCGGAAAACAAAGTTACATGTTCACTGAATTCTACTGTCAAGGTGACATAGGTATAAAGAGATCTGTTTTGGAGATTTCAAGTTTGAGATGTTTATTATTAGTCGTGCAAGAGGAAATATCAATTGGCCAGTACCAGTCATAATACATGGTGAATTTCTGACAAGAAACCGCTTTATCAGAAAATCTAGTCTACACAGAGTAGAGGTGATCAGTCCCTTAGTAAAACAACCAGGTACACATAGACTGGATCCCTTCCCAATGTGAGACCACCTGAGTATTTTAACACTTTAGAAGGTGGTACTTCAAACCCAGATTCTATTGAAGATAATATCTTTATTGTATCTAAGATAGACTTCATGGTGTGTTAAAACTTTGCTCAAAGAACACTGAAAATCTAAAGCTGATCATAACTCAAGAGGAAACTTGCTTTTTTCTCTTTTTAAGAAAAGGGTGCTTTTATTCTGCTCACAGCTGAGTTTGTCATCTATTGTTATTTCACAGATGACATAATTCACAAGTTATTAAAGGTTTCACTGCAGTCTAAACCTTTTATTGCTACACATTCCAAAACACTTTCAATTTTTTCTAACTACTCTCTAAAGTAATTTCAGTCCCAAAGAATAGAGGAGGAAAAAAATATACATTGAACGTATAAAATAGAGGTAGAACACTGATCTATTATGACATTTATCTTTATGAAAGAAAAGACAGGATGACTGCTTGTGGCTATATTATTTATAAGTTCCTTCTTCTCACTCATCTTATAGACACTTGTTAAAGAGAGGTTAGGATTCCTTTACACTTTATACCAGCTATCTCTCTTTAGTCTTCACAATTTTCATAGCTGTCAAATTTCAAATACTAGAGGACAACTTATTTTTTTCAGAGTTATCCCAATGGCCTTCAACATACCCACTATTTAGGACTCATCCCGGAATAAAAACAGCCATAGCTTAATATTTTATATACAAAATCATATGCAAATAAAAATTAGTATCTGTGAAATGCAAAATGGTATCCAGATCTGGTAATACTCAAAAGGGACTTTGAATCTCTTCCATGTGATATTTTTATACTTTTAAATTATATAATACTAAAGTTTCAGTTTTACAAGGTGAATAAGTTCTAGAGATCTGTAGTATACCACTGTGCCTCTGGTTAACAATACAATATTGTGTACTTTAAGATGTATTAAGAGAATAGATTTCATATTAAATGCTTATAAATAATGAGGTAATTAAATAAAATAGTACTATGTCCATCATGATACACATGCCTGTGTGAAAATATAATAACAGCAGCACATGTTTGTATATGTCTGGCAGGAAATCATATAAATAAACTAAACATATAAACGTATATACTAAGCAGTTAGCAATGATTACTTTTTATTTTATACATTTCCATATTTTTTGTCTTTTACAACAGGTAGGAGTTTTTTGAAAAACACAAGAAACACTAAGTTATAAGAGGACGAATGAGAAATACGTGGAATAAAATAAATATATACTAATCATAAGCAAATTCACATTTGTGAATTTGATTCAGAAGCTTAATGTGATGTCAAAAATAATTACAAAAGATGCATTATATGAAAATAAAAATTAATTCTAGTTAAAATAATCAAGCTTATATAAAAATGGAAAAATAGATATACCAAAGAGATCACCCTCAAATTCTTTTATTTAATTAAGAAAAAGGGTACTAAGCCTCTAGTATACAGAAGGATCCATGGAAAAATTTAAAAATTTCTGGCTTTCAAAGTATATGCTACTAACAAATAATCACATTCATGTAGTCTGACAATTTAACTGGACCATAGAGGCATTAATGTTACAAATTTGTATACATTATGATTTTGAATATGCTATGCCTATTATTAAAAGAAAAAAATTCTTTCACTAAATAAGGCTTTAAAATATTCTTGGAAAAATTACCTCTTAAGAAATTAAAAGATAGGGGCACCTGGATGGCTCAGTGGGTTAGGCCTCTGTGCCTTCAGCTCGGGTCATGATCCCAGGGTCCTGGGATCGAGCCCCACATCTGGCTCTCTGCTTGGCGGGGAGCCTGCTTCCTCCTCTCTCTCTGCTTCTTCCTCTCTCTCTCTCTCTCTCTCTCTGCCTGCCTCTCTGCCTCCTTGTGATCTCTGTCTGTCAAATAAATGGATAAAATCTTTTAAAAAAATAAATTAAAAGATAAACTCTAGGTCAGTTTCTGTCACTAGGTTCTAAAACTTCTTCTTTCAATCATTCCCCAAATATTTATCAGTCTTTGTCATGTGTCAGAGATACCAAAGTAAATAAACAAAACTGCTGATCTAATAAGTGTGCATCATAGAGGGAGGACAGAGGATAAACAAAATTAATAAGAAAATACAGAGAATGTTACATTGTGATAAGGATGGGGAATAAAAGCAGAGGAGAGAGAAACAGGGATTGAAAAGGTGGTTATGAGGTTACGGAACTACTGAAGAGGGTGCGAGGGTCAAGATCGGAGAGATGCGAGGGTAGGAGTCAGACCACTATCTGGGGAAAGGACTTTCCAGGCAGAGAGCTTAGCACCTGCAAAGGCCAAAGAGGGTGCCTGCTTTTACACTTAAAGAGCAAGGAGACCTGTTGTGAGGAAGTCAGGTTGGGGCTGATCTTGTGAAGCCTCCAAACTTATGACAAGATTTTGCTTTTACCTTGTATAAGACAGGAAGCCAACATAGGGCTCTGAGTAGGGGCAAGACACATCTGACTTGAGGTTCATCAGTATCCTTCTCACTGTTGTGCTGAGATTATTTTGAAGAGAGATAAGAGGGAAAGCTGGAACACCAGATAGGAGGCAATTACAAGAATTCAGTGAGGGATATTGGCTTAGAGCCATGCCTGCATTAGAGGTTAGAGCAAATACCATCAGTGCTTGGCCCATATTTCCTTTGTCTCTTTCAGTCCAATCCATCCAACTGCCATCATTTACATCTCTTTGCTTAAAGGTCTTCTGGGGTTGGAACTAAATTTTCCCATACACCCAGAAACCCAGAAATACCAAGTTTGTCCTCTTGGTTAAACCCTCCACCAATGATAGACAGGAACTGAGTTCTTAGTACCATAGCTTTCTCACCCATGGAGTAGGAGGAACCTGAGGCATGTGTTTGACAAGGGGTCCAGAGTTCACCAGTGTGCTTTAGGACCAGGAGCCTACTGTGGAAACTTGCTTGATAATGCATATTTTAAAAGCTGTTCTCCCTTGCTCATCTCATTTCCCTGCTCCGTACTGAAGTCTTCTGGAATTGCATCCAAAATAAATGACTAGCACTCGAGTCATTGTCTCAGGATCTGATCTGATTCTGAAAGAAATCTAAACTAAGAAGTTGTCCTAGAAAGCAGAACTTCAGGGTAGAATTTTGGAATTTGACAACTCTCTGGTTGGCAATAAGGATACTGATGCTGGTATGAGTAGGGTGGTGATAAACCGTGGATTGTTACAGCATAATAGTTCCTGAGACTCTCACTTGTGATGGATTGGGTGGAAAAGTGGAAGTGAATGCACTTGCTTTTGCAATAATGCCTGCATTTTGGATGCAGGGTCAATAGTATTTATTAAGGTCTATGTAGTTGGTTGATTATTAAGTGAATCCAAGGGCTGAAATAAGAATAGCTGGCTTACATCAGCCAACCATTACTTTAGGCACCATGTGTGAGCCAGAAGACCTCTATGAAAGTATTTAAGCATTACATCTCCTGTGGCTGATGGTAGAGCATGCTGAAAATCAGAAGCAGGCCCTGGTTATGAGAGTACTACAATTACAAATGGGCTGAAATCACAACACTAGCACATGTCTATACACAAAGCAGGATCCTGACAGAAAATTCATACTCTGATATCGGAAAGGAGGTCATCTGAGAGGATGCCCTTACAAACCCAGAAAACTCAGGTTCCCATGAATTTGCTGGACTAGTAGAAGTGGCCTACAACCTACTCCTTGCTAGAGGATAATAGCCTCCACTTGTCTGGACCCATGCAAAGACCTCACTGAGGCAGATGGCCAACAAGACGATGCTTACCTTCCTCAAGATCTTTTATACTTCCTCTCATTTCTTCTAGGTCTAGGCCAATAAATATAGTTAATACATGGGCTAATTGTGGAAGTACAATCTCTTCTGTGAGAGGAAAGAGATTACTACCAACAGAGCTGCAGGACCTGGTAACATATTTGGCAGGAACTTGGAGAATGTGCTGGGCAATGGATCTGAAGGTACTGGACCACTGGAGACAGAATAACGAGCTAAGTAGGGAATGTTTATTGATATTTGAACATAAGGGATGCTTTTGGAGTGTGAGAAGACTACAGGATAATAGAGATGGGACTATAATGTTTAACTGTCAGAAGGCAGATGGGTGTCAGTTACCATAATGAACCCCCCCAAAAGTTACAGAATAGCAACTAGAAGTTATGATCCACAGGGATCTAGGTAATGGTGGTGACCACAGTGTTCCTAGAAGTGAGAGAGCTGAGAAACCAATGCAGGCATTATTTGGTAGACATAACAGATAAAGATCCAAAGTAGGTGGGCAGAAAGCAGATGCTATAAGTCTAGTAATAGAGAATCATGATCCATTGGCTCAATTTTCAGTCTTGAGCCTGTTTTTGACCCAAAGGTCATTAATTGAAAGGGAGGGTAAGACCACTTGGAGAAAGATCTTGCAAAGCCACTATCAGGCACCATAATGATTACTCCATTTATTTCCCAAAGGATTGGGCCATTTATCAGAGTAATTGTACACTGTGGGGAAAAGAATATCCAAATCATTTGGGGGATGTGAAACACAGTGTATGTGCTAACACTGATGCCAGCAAACTCAAATCATCCACCCTTGACAGAATGGGGGTGTACAGAAAACAAGTGGAAAATGAAGTCCTCCAGATTTGTCTCACGGGGGAACCAATGGTCCCTTACTCACTTGTTATTTCCCCAGTCCATGAGGACAAGGTCAAGACGGACATACTGGCAGCCAGCAGAACATGCCTATTTTGCAGACTTTCGTTCCCCAGTATTCACCACTTCCCTTTCCCACCTCCACAGCAGAGTATATTTGCCTTTGCCTTCAGACTTGTTTTGGCCAATAGTATATTAGCCAACAGGGTACAAGCTGAGACTTGAAATGTTATTATGCAGCTGGACTTACTTCTTTGCACCTCTACCAACACACTAAGAAAACTTCTCTGTGTTGCTGCTGCAACATCAGCATGAGCAGAAAACTGAACAAATACAGAATGGACCTCAACCCAACTAGTTGTGAGATCAAGGCCAGCCAGACATCCGGATTCAGAGTTTGACCCCGAGCGGCCCCACTCAGCCCAGCCTAACTCAGCGGACCCCCGGCCAACTTACAGAAAAATAAGCAAAAATAAATAATTGCTATGTTAAGGAGTTGAATGCTGTGGTTGGCTTATTGGAGAACAGCAGACAATAGATTCCTAAAACATGTGATATTAGTTTTGCGATATGACATTGGCCTGTGAATGAACTGCTCTAGGAAGCTGGGGAAAAAAATGGTGATGAAGCTGTCACATGAGGCTAGAAAAATAGTGACCTGTATTATATGCTGGCATCATCTGGTAAAACTCTTGCCTGCAAAATATGGGGATAATGAACTGGAAGAAGTGGAAGGAGGAATCAATGGGAACTTTTTAAAGGATGAGATAGTTGCTGCTAGTACATCTGATAAGGTACCACAAGAAAGAGGTAGGCTTCAAAAAGAATTGGCTACTTTGCAAACCCATTTTAGGGAGGATACTGAAACCCATAAACTGCAGTGTTGAAAATTTAACTATTTTCAACCAAATAAAAGGTATAGGCTTTATAACACAACCTTACCAAATCCAGAAGCTTCCAGACATACCTTCAAAGTGGGACCCTTTACTAAGATCTATGATGGAATTAGACTGAAGCCTTGTTAATTCTTTCACTAGACGGAAGAACATCTAGAATGATTTAGGGCACAGTCTCACAGAACCCTCACATGTCTAACATATATACATATTGGAATGTAGGAGACATTTGTCTCAAAATGGAATTGTGCAAGTCACTGAAATTAAGTAACATAAAAAAATTACAAAATTCTTGTGAAACCCGTGTTTATATAACACTGCCAGCATAGACTAAATATGGTTGAGACGGAAATGTAAAGACCTCTAAGTCTGTGACTTTCTATAGTCAAGAAAGTTGCCTAGCCACGAAGAGGGCATAATCTACAATGTTCTCTTCAGAAATAATTGAGGACAATAGAAAACAGCTTCAGAAGTCAGAGCCCTAAAGGGCTGTGGACAATAATAGACATGGAAGCTTCTTTTAAGAAATGAAATCAGGCACTAAACAAGCACATTTCTTATATCCTGGAGAAAGGGCTTTGACCAGTTTGGCTTAGAGGACTACCAGAAATGTCATCAGTGGGTTACTTTGTCTTCCTCTTTTCCACTTTCCACGTGGAGCTGTTTCTTGGGTCTCCCCTGCCCCTATTTCACCACGGGGCATTGGATGTATGTGAGGCAGATCACCTTGTCTCTTAGTTCATGCTTTTTCAGATCAAGGGGTGCCACATCTGGACCATGAATTCCTGGTAACCCTGACACCGTGATTAGTCAAGAGTTTGGGGAGTATTGAAGGGGATGACTATTTAGCACTTGGTAGTACCCATATTTATGAAAAAAAGAACAGATGGTGAAAGATCCAATTATTCAAAATTGTTCATTTGCTCCCCTCCCATGTCTCTACCCCTTGATTGTGGCACAGTTATGTGACTGGCTTGGTCAGTGGGATATTATAAAACATGAGACTAGTGGAGGATAAAAATGTTGAGCTGTATTTCTTGTACCTCTGCCATCACCAGGAGAGGAGGCCTCCGTAGAGAAGCTGCCATATCGACAAATCTCTAAGTTTAAAACAATTCAAACAAGAAGCTAAGATGCCCCATAGAGATTTTTATTTTACACATGGCCAATGGTCCAAATTAACTGGCAGGATTATCAGATATTGGATTCCTCCAGATATGGTTCCATCCAAGTGTTTCCCCATGGTTCTGGACTACCCCAAAGGTAGAGGGGTTACAGAGTAACTAGCACTTCAAAGATCTGTATAATGGTTAAAGGATTAAAAATAGGAGAATGTATTATATACTGGTAAAATGATTATATGTTCTTCTATTTCTTTGTTTGTTGTTGTTCTTCTATTTCTACTGCTATTGAAATGTGTTTAGGATCAGGGTGAGGCAAATCTTGGTCATAGGAGAAAGGAGAGAATTGTACATATAGTATGTTACAAGGTTAGGCTTGGGCTCAAAATACTTAGAGTTGTCATCAGTGATTTTGACACCATGATTTGATCAAGAGGTTTGGGTCAGGATTTGAAAGTGCACCATAGGAGGCTATAAGGAGAAGGTAATCAGAAACATTCAGAATGAAATTCATCAGTGATGAGTGTGAGAACAGCATAATTCACTTGTGAGACTAAAACCATTTGGGAATCTAAGTTAGGTTCATTTCTGTCAGGAGATATTTAACATAATCCTACCTGAGGGCAGGAACTCTCTAAATTTTTTTCCAATTCTTTGATACAAGACCTAAAAGGAAAAGGAAACTTTGAAAAAAAAGGCATGTATGACTTGAAAGACTGTACATTTGGATTGATATTTAATATTACCCTCCCATTTCAAATGCAGTGTTTAAAAATGTAGTATCAATGGGAACTGTAAGGATCCAAATACTCAACCCCCCACAAATTAATTCTGTAAAATGACCTTGCGTGTATGTTAAAAAAATTTCTTTTTTTTTTAAGATTTTTTTTTTTTTTAATTTGACAGACGGAGATCACAAGTAGGCAGAGAGGCAGGAAGAGAAAGAGGAGGAAGCAGGCTCCCCACTGAGCAGAGAGCCCGATGCGGGGCTCAATCCCAGAACCCTGGGATCATGACCTGAGCCGAAGGCAGAGGCGTTAGCCCACTGAGCCACCCAGGTGCCCCATGTTAAAAAATTTCTAAGGGATACAAGCAAGTTTTTGGAGGTGAAGGATATGTTCATGACCTTCATTGTGGTGATGGTATCGTGGGTATAAACATATGCCCAAACTCAGCAAATTGTACTATAGTTTTTTTGTGTATCAATTATACCTCAGTAAATCTGTTTAAAACTTTTCCTATGGACCCACACATACCACTTGTTTGTAAAATTTCCCTCTATTCTTCATGCATTTCCTTCTTCCTTTCCAAATGTCACAAAGACCAAGGAAGTCAGGTAACCATGTGGGCCAAACATGATCGATGGTCAATGGCCTATTTTAAATTTTTGTTTAAAAAAATAATCCATGGAAACATCTCTCTTTTTCAGTTTATCTTGTATCATGAGGGCTACGATCTAAGTCAGTTCAGTTCAGCCTCATTCAACATGTGGGTTTTGAGTCCTCTTTAATCATCAGGCAGGCCCCAGTGAAGATGCCAAGAGTTGAGAGTTCCCTGTCCTCAGGAAGCTTAAAGCTTGGGATAATGTTTTTTGTTGTTGTTGTTGTTGTTCTTTTAGTTTATATTCCATCTTTATTTGACACCACATAAGTTATGTCAGGTGAATTATAAAATACAAACATAAAGGGGAAATTTAAAGTCACATTTAAACCCACTACCCAGAGAAACTACCATGATCAATCAGATATAGCTTTCGCCTTTTTTCTATGCATATTTAGACACACTGAAAAAAATCATTTTGAAAACAGTAGTTTGCAACATGCCTGTGTCAATATTTTGGAACAGTCTTTTCACATCAATAAAATAAGTCTAGCATATTGATTTTAGTTGCTGCATACTATTTCATCCTACATACTATGAATAAGCCTAATCTATTGAACTGTTCCTTATTTTTTGAAACCTAACTATGGTCCATATTTTTACTATCAAAAACAAGCATCCTAAATTAGTCCCACTTTTTAGTAAAAGTGAAATCCTGGTTTTAAATAAATGTGCCATGTTTAAGGCTTTTAATATGTCTTCCCAAGCTACACTACTTTTCTAATAATATTTATAGAATTATCCAATCCTAATATACTTATCATAACAAAGAGAAAATTGCTCAGAGCAGTACTTCCTGAAGGATGTCGGACACATCTCTTCTGCCTTCACTTGAGGCTGCCCAGGAAAAGGGTTTGATTCAAAGAAGTCTGGGGAACAATTATTTCCCACACTTTGATATTCACAGCTCATATTAGCATTTCAAAAACTCTGAAAAGTCCAGCACTAAAGAAACATGTTCAATTTTGTTTAAGTCAACATTTATTAGCCAGGGCACACTGTTTGATGTAATACTTATTGGCATGCTTTAGAACATCCCTTGCTGCTTGAGAATATAATTTAAAAATGCCCAAGTTTAAATAAAATGAAAATGCACTGATATTTTTACTCAAAACAAGTATAATTTAATATGATTTATTTAGTGGCTAGCATTTGAAATACAATTTAAAATAATTATAACCATAAAGAAATATAATGGTAACCCTGAATAATACTTTTATTGGAATGTCTCAGTCTCATATTATTTTCACATTTTATTGACCGCTATACTTGAGATCAGCACTTTATTTTTACTGTGTCTGAATGCACATAGTAGCAAATCGTATTTTGATGAGATTCTATGGTATATCTAAGAATGAGATTGGGATCAAGGTTTGCAGTATATTTACTTCAGTGGTTAAATATAGTTCTCATATAGGATACTGTAAGAAGATGCTCTAAATAAATCCTAAAGTGAAATTAATTTCATGACCATTATATATTAACCCAAAAAAGAGATAAGATATTAATGCATAATCAAATACTTGCTGGTTATCTTTCATTTGCTTTCAGAAGATATCAACTTTTAGATGGAAATGTAAGGATATATTGATCTTTTTCATATGTCAATCAAATACCTAGTTAAACATGAGCAGAACATCATATCCATGTGGAAAAAACTGCCTTGTCAATCAAATGCCTTGTTATACACAGGTCTGACATCAGAGTTAAGTATAATAAGGCATATGATTGACAACTAATTAGTCAAATGTGAGAAAAATAAATTGTCCTTTGTTTTCCTTTTCTTTTTTAAGTGAGACAGTCCTTAGTTTTTCATTTACTCATTGCTAGTCCAAGTTTTAACATTTTGTTCTCATTGCACTGCTATGCCACAACTCCCTTTAATTTTGTGCCTTCTTCCTTACTTTCACTGGCGTGGAGATATATGTGATCTACCTATGTTGATTATATGGTACTAATTAATGGATCAAGTATCTGTGGATATACAGTCACATGGAACAAATTTTTTAAAATAAGAAAGCTAGAGCTTCACAGATTACCCTGAGGAATAACAACCACAAAAAATTGAGCCCCAGAGGAATATACAAACTTGGAACTCACTGACATTTACCACTAAATCCATAGTGGTCCTATGTGCCAACAAATGTCACTAAACTCTTTGGCTTAGTCTCCCTACCTCCCAGGATCTAGGACATTCCTGCCTAGGAGGATGAATCTCGTATATATAGGAACTTGGTGTCCTACTATGGCTTAAAACTGCCCTACCAAGACCAAGCCAAAGGAACACCTGAGTCATCACATAAGTTCAGCAATTTGGTGATTGTGAACCTTCAGTAATAGTTCTTTAGGAAGGCATACATTTTGAACCAAGTTCAGCAATCTGGAAGGAGCCCAAAACTGTCCAACCAAAACTGTCCAACCACCTTGGTCTTTTAACACTCTCAGGGTTTGAAGGGAACCATCAGTGTTTTGAAGCCAGAAGCATTAAGTGATATGCACTTAATGTCATGGGCATAGCACAGAATCAAAGCAGTTTCATTCAAATAAAAATATCTAAGGCTCTCTCCTAGTGCAAGATATAGTGCTAAATCAAAGAAGGTAAAAACAAAACAAAACAAAAACAAAAGCAGTGTTGGTAATATACAATGACTGACTTCAACCTATTTGCTCTAATCAGGGTTTGGGCATGAAATGAAGGAATTATAAAACAAAGCAAACCCTTCTGATGCTTTCAGAGAGGCACAGCAAATACTGTGAGAGATTAAAGAAGAAAGAATCCATATTTACAGCAGATCATGAAAATGTATTACTTGACCCAGGTCTTGGAAGGAAGAGAAGAATTTTGACTCAGTAAAAAAAGGAAGACAAAATATCACAGTGTGGAAGTTCACATGTACTGATTTGGGCAGAACAGCAAAAAGTTCAGTTAGAGAGAAAAGGAGTTGAAAAATGGGAAGATAAATTGCTGGTCTCTGGTAAAGGGATTGAATGAAGCCTGGAGTTTATGTACCCAGTTCAATAGGTAGTCAGTAATCCAAGTCAAAAAAATCTTACTGATTTTGGTCTGTTTTGGACAAAGACAGGAAGAGACAGAAAGACCATCTGGGAAGCTATTGCATCATTGTCAGCGAATGGCAATGAAAATGTAAATGAGAAAAGCCAAGAGGGAAGTCAAGGAGAAAATGGAGGTGAGAGACATTGCAATGGTGCATTGTACTGAACTTCACAAGTACCTGGAGTTGGGAAATGAGACAGGAAACACTGCAGACTGCCCCAAGCCACAGTAGTGGTAACAAAATGAAGGTTGAATGGAGATTTAGGGAAGGAACGTGGAGAGTTAAAGAGTAGAAGAAGACACACTGAGCAGAAGTAAGTTGGAGAAGCCGATTGTGCAGATGATGAAAGTTTAGAAAGGTTAAAAGATAAATGGACTGGAGACACAGAGAAAGTTGGGGGGAAAAGCAAAATACGTATGATTGGAAAATACAATGTAGAGTGGGTATAATATCACACAGAAATGGAATAAAAATAAAGCTCTTCACAATCAACTAGCATTTCTTTGCACCTCTTGCTCAGGCACCACAAGCTTTAATCTAGAGTTAAATGGTTGCCTGCAGATAAAGGTGCCTCCCAGCTCCATCAAAGGGAATCATGTTCAACCATCCGCTTCCTTTTACCCCTCTCCTTTTAGGTTCTGAAAGCAAACCCACAATGTATGAATGGCAGAACCTATCCCTCATTTCAGCCATATTCATTTTCCTCTGGCAAGATTCTTAAACTGAAAATGGAAGTTTTCAATGGAATCATGGAATAAAAAGCTAATCTCTATGGCATCTTATGATCATGACATCCAGACTGTATTATGGTCATGAAAGACCTTTTCACACTGAACAAAAATGTGTTTTCTGGGCCCAGTCACACTTATTGTGATGTCCTGAGGCTGCATGTCACAAGAATATTTTTGGTAGAGTATAATTATTTTCTAACAGCTGTGTGCTCTAAATACTCTTTTTGAAAGTTGGTACCTAAAAGAGAAGTTTTCACTTGAGTCTGGTAAGCATTACATGTTAGCCAAGATATCTTCAAATGTACATATCTTTTATTCTGGTTTATCTTGTATTAATCTTTCTTCAAATGAGGAGGCATTTCTTTTTTTTTTTTTTTTAAGATTTTATTTATTTACTTGACAGAGATCACAAGTAGGCAGAGAGGCAGGCAGAGAGAGGTGGGGGAAGCAGGCTCCCCACTGAGCAGAGAGCCCATTGCGGGGCTTGATCCCAGGACTCTGGGATCATGACCTGAGCCAAAGGCAGAGGCTTTAACCCACTGAGCCACCCCGAGGAGGCATTTCTTGAAAAACAAAATTATAATCATTGGATTTTTGATAAATGTATGACATGGTCAGATAGGGTTATTCTGGCAATATAAACAGAGAGAGAGAAAAGAGGTCTGGAAACAGACAGAAAGCAATAATCTATTCTGACATGTGACCTTATCAAGTTTATAAGTGTCATCATGGTCACTTACACGTCCTGTGGAAGAGATGGTATGTGATTTTAGGAGGTTGTTTTTATTTACTAATTGAAAAAGCTTTGTTGGTCTAGTGGGAAAGAGAATTTACAGAAATAGAAAAGACACACACACACACACACACACACACACACACACACACACAGAGGTATCTCAATAAAACTACAAATTGAATCTTGAAATCCAAGTGCTTAATTGCCATTTGGTCTACTTCAGCACAAATTGAGGATATGCAATAACCGAATATAATTCTAGCTTGAAGAAACTGTCTATCCAGATGTTAGACATATATCCTCACTCCTTTACATTTTTTACACTTGCCTTTTTGTTTGAATCAAATAAAATGAGAAAGATGGAAAGAAATTACTTCTCCTTTCCGATCAAAAGTAACAATCTTGCCTCTTCCCCATCACTACCAGTAGTCTTACATGCAGTCTAACACAGCCATTTGACCAGGGCTTTAAGAGATACAATTTGCATATATGAGAAAAAAGTTAATTCTATATGTGCATTTATTCAGAAATTTTGGGTAAAAAGTACCCCAAATTCCATGCACTATTTCTCAGCATTTTTCAACTGAAAGGCATTTTGATGTTAAACATTAACATTGGTAAGATAAATACTTTGATTTCCCGGGCAGAAGTGGAAGTTCTTCTGAGGTCCATAAAATAATAGTACATCTTTTTCATTTGCTCAAAATAAAAATTTCTAATATGCATCTATCTAGTAAAGTTATTTGGGGTGATTGTGGGACATGCATCAAATGATCTGGTTCCAAATTTATGCAAGTATTCATGGAATACTTATCTGCCAGACTCCCTTCCAGGGAATGGGGATACATTTGTGAACAAAATAAGCTAAAATTCCTGTCCTTATTTGAAGATGACGAAGTGCCAAGGTGGAGATGGAGAGTAGGAAAGAGGGAACCAGACAAGCTTGGGGAAGGGCTTGGGGAGTTCTATTTTGGGCTGGGCAGGTCCAGCCACCTTGAGAAGATCATCACTGGGCATGGACTTACTTGACAGTGGGTGGGGGGGAGGTTTGAGGAAACAGCCAGTGCAAAAGCGCTATGATTAGAACATGCCTTACACATACAAGTGACAGGAAAGTGTGACTAAAGGAGAATGAGGGAGGGAAGGAGAAGTGGCCTAAGAAGACAGGGAATGGGTACTAGATCCTATAAAATCTTCTAGCCCAGTGTATTCTAAGTGGAATGGGGAGCACTGCAGAGAGTTACAAGAGGGGTGACATGATTTCTCTTATGTTTTAAAATTTTCACCCTGACTGTTCTTTAGAGAATTGCAAGGAAGCAAGGTGGCTAATTAGGAGACAATTACTCTAATTATGCTACTTCGGATAAAAGATGGTGGGAGCTGAAAAGGAGGTATAAGCAGTGGGGGGCTAGGGGGGAATCAGGCTGAGTCTGTGGATATATCTGGACACCAGAACTTGCTGATGGATTGGGTGTGTGTTGTTGGGAAAAGAGAGGATTTAAGGATGATATCAAAGCTTTTGTCCTTGCAATGATGTAGCTGTCTTCACGTCCCTTTTTTTTTTTTTAAAGATTTTATTTATTTATTTGACAGACAGAGATCACAAGTAGGCAGAGAGAGGAGGAAGCAGGCTCCCCGCTGAGCAGAGAGCCCAATGTGGGGCTCGATCCCAGGACCCTGGGATCATGACCTGAACCTAAGGCAGAGGCTTTAACCCACTGAGCCACCCAGGCACCCCTGTCATTCACTTTCTTTAGGAACATTTGCTTTCAGTATCTTCATAACAAAAACAAATTTAATACATGGGAAAATGATACTGCTTTGGGGCTATTCATTGAAAATCCATTGATTTGGGCTCAACTAATTCAGAACTTAAGATGACCCACTAGGATTAGATTGGCTAAAGACTTCCTCTGTATCCTGTATAAAGGAAATATTTGAAAAGAATATTAGTACTGCCTACAGAATTTTAGGAAGGGGGGAGGGAAACATTAACTTGGAAGAGAAACTCTTCCTGTTTTTTTTTGTTTGTTTGTTTTTGTTTTTTCTTTTAGAAGTACCCCTTTATACAGGAAGATTTTCGTCTGTATAGAAATCCTTAAAGAAAGACTGTGAAACCTGAGCTTGGCAACACATATTTTTGTGTTGCTGTGAACAGCTGCTTTGCCTGAGTCAGCCATGAGGTTAATCTGCCTCTTCCAAATACACATATGGGAAGAATAACCTAATGAAAAATGTTCAGCCTAGCTGGTCATTAAAGCCATGTGAATTTAATCAATAATGAGATTCTATATGACATGCCATCAAATTCGCCATATTTGAATTATTTAAAAGAACATCTGATTTTCAGGGTCAAGACTGAGTGCATGCATGTGTCCATCCTCTCAGCCAAAATCCCACCAAAATTAGAGTTGAGATGTATACATATGGATATATAATGGTAAGAGCAAGGGCAGTGAGCACCATCAGCAGGTAAGCGTTTTGACAAACTTCTAGAGGATGGGTGGCAGGTGGGATCACTTTTAAAGCTATGCCCCAGTAGAGACAGCCAGAGTTCAGCATATGCACAAGCAGACTTTACCAAAGGTGAAAGCCACCATTTCCACGGTTGCCCTAGAGAGGTACCAGCCCTGCAGTCAGCAGATCTGTAGAGCAGCCGTGAGCTGTGGAGCTGAAATCAGTACAGTTAGTAATGCTGCTGTCTTCAGAACAGCTGGAAGATCCCAGACCCCAACACCTCCCTGTGCATGTACAGAATGCTGGCCTGATGGCATCCGGCCTCCGAGCAGAAACTAGAGCTAGAGCACTCTTCTCAGAAGAAACATGACAATCAATAGTGGGAGTCAGTGGGAAGAGGGAGACTGAATACACTTAAATTTAAAATAAATTTAGAGTAAAGTCATATTCTTCTTCGAGAAAGGGCAGCCAGTAGAGGGTTTTTTGGTTTTACTGAACAATGTACACTTACCTCAGACATATTTAATCTAATGGCTATCAACTTTATTACTTGTAAACTAACATTAGGGGATGGACAATTCTCAAACTTAAGTGTTCATAAGATTACTGGAGGAGCAAGTTAAAAAGTATAACCTCTGGATAGTCTCATTTAATAGGCTGGAAGTGGGACTTAGGAATCTGAATTTTGAAAAAGTACTCCTATTGACTCTGATGTAGATCGCAGAGAATAGAGTAAGAGGGAAACAGAGCAGGCATATGTGGTGCCCTCTCCTGTACTAACGTGTGTCCTCTTCATGCTTTTCACTGTTCCTCCATCTTTATTCCTCTCCTACCCGTATGTCAAAAATCCAGGTCTTTACCTGCTGCCACCAAAATCTCTTTCTCTGAATGCCTATACTGCCTTTTCTTTTCTTTCCATTTATAAGACAACTAATGCACTTTTTAAACATTACCGGTATTGTATCACTGAAATGTTATTGATGAATTTCATTGTTATTAATAGCTCCCTGTTTCTCTCTTGTCTCACTATACAGTATAATTCGCCAAGTGCTTTGAATACATTAGCAGTACCAATAATTATTCATAGATGATGGACTTACTTTCTTTATAGTATAAATTAAGTTGATATTTCACCCTTCCCATACTTTCCATCGTATTGCTCCACACCAAAAAAAAAGGGGGGGATTGCTATTGCTGAAGGAGGGAAGAAAAGAAAGGAAACATAAGAAGCAAATTCTTGGAACTATGTAAAAATTTTTAAATACATAATTTTAACTATCTCTATTGTCATTTAATGAGTTTCAAATTAAGTAACAGATATGATGAGAGATAAATCCTTGGAATCCTATGAACCTGTACTAGTCCACATGTTTTTCCAAAGTAGCTATTATGTATAGCATATGCAGGATACATATAACTGTGCCCCAAAGGAGCTTATAGTCAAATATGAGAAAGAAAATAAACATCAAAAGAAAAATCCAACCGTAAGCTCACTAACGCAAATTTAGACACCTACAGCAAAGCACTGGTATATTCTAATACAAAATAATCTTAAGAATCCTGATTTATTGGGTTCTTAGATCATTTATACTCATAATGATCCCAGTTTGAAAATATTTTGATTTTTTAAAAAACTATTTAAATTACAGATGCAAAAACATACTCATGTTACTAAACAGAGACACTGAAGACTAATAAGTAAGTGTTCCTCAAACTCCTCATCCCCTTCTCATCACACTCCTCTTTCCCAGGGTAAATTGCTTTTAACTGTTTATGGAGATTATCCCAGAGTAGGTTTCTATATAATCACAAAATAAAGGTGATGACATTTATAAAGTGTTCGCTTTGTGCAGAACACTGGGGTACATGCTCTACTCAGACTACTTCATTGACTCTCACAATGACCCTGTGAAATAGAGACCATTCATATCTCCATTTCACCAGTGAAGGAACTGAGACTGGGAGGGATTAGCATAAATCAGTGAAACCGAGATTCAAACCGAAGTAGAAGGGCTCAACCTTTGACATCTTCGTACCATAAAATAGCTGCCAATATATGTATCGAATCATAGATGGGAAATTCATAAATGAGATACGCTTAAATGTGTATGATTTTTGTTACATAAATGAAATCATGCCATATGTATTTTGCTATGCCTGGGAAGATTAAACGGAATGGGCTATGTGCCAAGCATGGTACACGGTAGCGTCTCAAGCAGTCTCCCTTCTAACTTCTAGATACACTTGAGGCATTTGATCTGAAGTTATTTCTGTTCACCACAGCACCTTTCACTTACTGGTGCTTCATAAATATTTCTTTGAGCCTTTTCAAACAAATTTGGCTAAGAACATTTTTTTAGTATGAGTTTACTCAAAATTAACTAAGATAAAACTCATTTGAACAAAACTACAGTAAATGGCTGGTTGGAAGATGGATGATGGAAATCTACTTGCCCCTTTGAAAACATCTGGAAAGTTTCTGGAAGACTACGCTTTTATTCTATTTTGAGAAGATCACTCTAAATAGTAGCCAATACTGTTAACTGGGGAGCGATCAGATATTTAATCAAAGAGGATTTCCTTTTAGTAGATCGAGTGGACTTAAATTTACTCACGTGTATTATAGGGAATTTAGTCTGTTTCAGAGTGGGGTTCATGGACAACCTACACCAGTATCACCTGCAGTGCTTGTAAAAAAAAAAAAAAGTGTCATTTCCTGGGCAGATGCAGACTATCTCAAGTGTGATATGGAAACTTGCATTTTTAATAAGCATTCCACTTGAAACTTATGTTCCTGAAATTTTAAGAACCAGTGATTTGGATTTTACAGAGTTATGTTGCTAGAAGCATTAAAATGCATTGAAAAATGCTTAAATTAAGCCAAAAATTTCCCAATTTTTAGTGTAAAAATAATAGAAATATATGACTTTTGCCAGGAATCTTCCTTTTGAATGAATGACTTCATTTAGACGCCTTTGTGTATGGATATAAAAGGGCGTTAATATACATTTTGATGCAACATGTCACAACTCCTCATGTCTAGATAATTTTGCCAGCAATAGCAAGTATAGCCTTCCTTTAAGAAATTAAATGTTAGATTTTTCACACTTTGTTTTGGTTTCCATAACAGGCATCTTTTTTTGCGCAGGGCAAATTATCAAGTCTTCACTGGTTTGTGTTTTCCTCTATGATGAGAAATTGCAGTTTTTGCCTCTCTTACTTTAGAATGTGTTAAATCAAGTCCAAATTTTTTGAAGAAACAGTATACGAAATGAATTTGAACTGAGTCTATAAGCAGGGAGAAAGCCCAAATTGAATCAGAACTGAAATTACACTCTGATTTAGTTATCTCACTCTGCCCCCGAAAAAGTGTTCCACAAATGGTAGAAAACAATGCTCCTGACTTAAACAGGAAATAAAATAAAGTTCTGGTTTTGTGGCATATGGGACCACTGAAGGTTGACAGAGGAACAGATAAACTAGAATAAATATCGATATTAATTGCACACATAGAAACACTGTCCTGGAGGATACCAAGTAGATAAGGCCTGGTCTTTGGGAATTCACAGTCTGTAAGTGGAGGAAAAGCATGACACAACATAGCAAGTAAGAAATGTTATAAAGGAACATGAATAAAATGCATGGGGAGTATATAGAAAAGCAAGATTATTTTTGAATACAAAAGGATTATGAAAGCCTTCAAGTAAAGTTGACATTTGGAATTTATTTTGAACAATCAGGAAAGGGAATGAGGATTCAAGGTACAGGAATCTAATAACTCTTTCTACCACCCCTCACATTTTTGGGTGTGCCATACTCTCCTTGGTGGAAGGAAGAGCCAAGCAAGTAGAAAATTGTCACCATGTTTTGCAGCCCAAATCAGTTACAAAAATCCTTATACCTGGAGAACCAATTATAGTATTGCTCACTTCTGGGGCCTGTTCCCACCAATCAGTGGGCAGGGAGGTGAGGCAGTATAGATATAGAAACATCTAGATGTTTACTTCATCTGTGGGAGACACCATAAGGTCTACAGAAAAATTGCAAGCCCACAGGCTCAGGAAAATCAGTATTATAGACAACCACAACATTCTCCTGTGAGTTTCATCCTTTGCCTAATACATAATCCTCCCCTAAAGTCCTCCCAGACCTTATCTGAAGGCAGGGCTAGTTAGAGCAGGTTTTTTTCCTTCTTGATTATTGTTTTACTTTATATACATATGGTTTAGGTCATCACAAGATAAAAATAACTTGTAAAGGAGCCCTATCATGAGCAATGTTAATGCAACTCACTTTAAATTGTATTACATGCACTATTTGTCAAACTCCACTGGGATCTTGGCCCGTCCAGCTCCCTTGGGATATGAATGTAAACATTTCTCCAGACTCCACCTCCACCTCCAGAACTGGCCTTCTTTTCTATAGTATCTTTCTGACCTATACATTATCTCCTTAACTCCCACTGATTATATTCGTTAACCACTGACATAATCATGCTAAGTTACAACCAAGCATAGGACCTTAGTAGCATATAACAATGCACATCTATTTAGCTCATGTATCTGTGCATCAGACGGGTGTTGGCTGATCTGGGCTGGGCTCATTTGAGTACCTCTGCTGGTTTTAGCTAAATTTGCTTATGCGCCTCTCATTGTCCTCCTGGGACTAAGAGATAAACCAAGGCATGTTTTAGTCATGAAATGCCAGGAGTACACTGGAGCAAGCAGAGACATACTACTCTCTTTAAGGCTAAGGCTTAAAACTGACACACTGGCACTTCTAGTTCATTCTGCTACCAAAAATAAATCATAAATTCCATTCTCTTATCAAAAGCACAAAGCCAAACCCAAATTCAAGAGGCAATGCCCCGTTAGGAGAAGGAACTGTAAAGTCAGGCAAAATGCACAGATATACCCACACATGAATTAGGCCTTTCACCCCTGTATACTGCCTTGGCACACGGAGTTTACTGCTAGACCTAACAGCACAACATAGGATAGGGAGCTTGTAATTTGCTTCTAGAGAACCTCTAGAACCCCGAAAAAAGCCCGACATGTAGACACTAGCATTTCTTGATAGACATATGGGAGGGAGGAAGGAAGCTAGACTTGCTCAAGCACAGGACAAAATTGCTATAAAGGGAGAGCATGACTCTATTTGCTAAGTTTTTTAGAACTGGTACCACTTTTTTTTTTTCTTTTTACTCCTCCGAGAGTAACTGAAAACAAGTTCTTAATAATGCCTGAAGTGATCAGAGATAAACACAATATACACTTAAGTTTTTTCCCTTAATTTCCTCCATGAAAACTTGGATTAAAGTACTCCCTCACTCCGAGAGTCTTTCACAGATCTTGGAATGAGTAATATCAAGTCACTGCCAATGTCACTGGATATGTGGTACGGCAAGGAGAGGCACTCTCTTTATCACTTGGCAGCGGTAAGAAATTATATATTTTTAAAGGCCACTAATATAATTAACTTTGGGGCATTCAAAGGTCAGGATGTGTCAAGAGACTAGGACATTTAGGATTAAGAAATGTGGATTTCTTTACAGGTCTATTTGGGTAAGCTTCTTAAATTTAAGCCTCCTTAAGGCTCCTCCAAGCTTCAGTTGATTCCCTATGTCTAGATTTTACTACTAATGGTGGTCAGCTCTTTGTGTTTGTAGGGTATCTTTTTTTTGATTCAAAGAGTTCCAATTACTTAACAGCAGCAGTGATTCCTAGGTAGTTACTAAGAACTACTACTACTCAAGTCTAGGATGCTAATGGCCAAGAACTAGTGTACCTGGCAAAGTGCTAGGGAATTTACATACATTATTTTTAATCCTTAAAATAACTCACTGGGGAAACATCTTTTGTACTTTTTTTTTGTAGAAAAGTGAGAGTTAGAGAATTACAGACATGCTCAAACCAACCCCAAGTAATGCCAGGGCCAAAATTTAAACACAGATCAATATGAGTCTAAAATCTGTAGGTTCTCTCCATAACACCTAGTTATACTCTGCATTTTTAAAGCATTATTATTTATTTACAAAATAAATGCATTCTTTAAACCAACAGAATAAGGAATAAAGACTTGAAGTTACAGGCAATACCAAAGTCTCTAACTTATTTCCCGACCGACAGCCTGTGGGTGCTAAGCCCACATGGAGTTGTTGATATTCAAACAAAATAATAACTGCTTCAATGCCCAATATTTGGAGCAGAAAAGCAAAATTCACTGACAATACAAAATTCTCCTCAAATCTATGTATTAGATTATGTGTACCTTGGACACTATCTTAGGATTTCAGTATTTTTAAAGATTTATCTATTTATTTGAGAGACAGAGACAGAGACGAAGACAGAGAATGCACAAGCATGAACAAAGGGAGGGGCAGAGGGAGAGGAAAAGGGAAAGAAGCAAACTTCCCAGTAGTCAGGGAGCCCTATATATGAGGCTCGATTCCATGACCCTGAGACCCTGAGACCACAGCTTGGGCTGAAATCGAGTCAGATGCTCAACTGACTGAGCCACCCAGGTGCTCTTTCACACTCTAATTCTGAAGTTCCAGTTGTGTTTATTAGGAGAAGAGGGGAAGGCATAACAGAATGAAACAGATCTGAAGAATATGATTTTAGTTTAAATGGCAGATTAAGAAATCAAATGGACTCTTATTTATATCCAATTCCCAGAGTTGCCAGATGTCAAAAAGAAAGATCCCCTTTTCTTTTTCTCTGATACTCTGTCCCCTTCCTTCTTTTCTTTCCTTTTATTTATTTCCTTTAAAGAGAAGGAACATTTATTAGATTTTTTTAGGTTTATTTATTAGCCAGGCTACATTTTAACTACATTCATGGCAGTTGAAATAAATGCTGAAAATAATCACACAATCCTGTTTTCATCTCCCAACCCCTATTGAAGGTGAGGAGAAAATGAGACAACACAGGTAGGCTAGAATAAACATCAAATAATTATCTCAGTAATGAATCATTAAAGTGCCCAGAGAGGACAGTGCAAGTCAATGATTATGTCTTATCAACACATTAAAAAGGCATTTAAAAGGGAACTGTGATCTTTAGCTACTATTGCTTCAGAATTGCAAGTAGTAAGATCAAAAATCAAGGGCAGGGAATGGCATTAAATTGGAATAAAGAGAAAGACTGGTACTATGTTTTTGTTTGTTTTCATTTAAATCAGGGATGCCCTGGTAAGTGTGTAATGTGTGTACATAGACACACTGGAGTCAAGATAGGATTAATTAGCATGTAATTAATGGTATTACAGATGCCTTACCCCAGGCATAAAGTCAGGAATCCACATATAAAATCCAAAGTGGAAGAGCCCCAGATGGAAAAATCTGAGTGACAGAGCAGTCGGGGACCAGACACAGGTCACTTTGCTACTTAGTGACAGAGTCCTCATTAGATACCATAAAGACGAAAACCAAGTCAAGACGCTCAAATAAGCCCACAATTTTGCATGTGTTACTTTCATCTTAAATATAATTCTCAAAGATACATATTTTTAAGCAAGAACATTCATATTTCTCCAAAGAGACAGGATGTGCAGCAAAAACAGGATTCTGGCTATTTGTATCTGACAGAGACCACCATACCTATGCAACATCATTACTCTTCTGGAACTTTATTCTCATCTGCCATTCACAACTCCTCATAAGTGGATAATTTCTGCAAAATTCGTGATTGATGTCTTAGTTCCTTTACCCAAGAACATATTGGTAGATACGGCATACAGTGAATCTGACCCAAGTATGTAGTATCATCCCTGGTTAGACTGTGGCTGCTGACTGCCTGATGTGTTTCCTACATAATCGTTACCTTCTGCTCTAGAGTCAACATCACACTTCTTAAATATGAGATGAGAACATAGAATGGAGCCTGAGATACAGAAAAGATTCCGAAATGGGTGTGTCATGGAAATAATGATGAAAACAACCAGAGATGAAGGAATACACATGACTTGAGTACATAACACGAGCTGTATACATATCATTCGCCTAAATTCCAAAGTGTGATTTTTCCTTTTTTCTTCACAAGTGAAAGATAATGGTGTGTCAGGAATTTCCGAAAGTATGAAACTCTCTGCTAGGAGACTCACCTGTACCCCACAAACTCTGGGCAGAGTTGATATTGTTCCCAACTGACAGATGAGTATGGACTCGGGCATGAGTATGGGCACATGGAAAATGAGTATGAGAGAGGCTCATAAGTTGCCAAGGTCACTGAGCTAATAAGATTAGAGAACTGGGGATTCCTGAAACAAAAATACATAATGTAACAACACAAACTGCCTGTGAAGGAGCCACTTCTGTTGTCCAATTACAGGTGTCTTTGGGTCACATATGCTATATTCATGTACGATATTTTATTTTATTTTTTTAATATTTTATTTATTTATTTGTCAGAGGGAGAGAGCATAAGCAAGGGGAGCAGGGAGCCTGATGTGAGACTTGATCCCAGGATCCTGGAATCATGACCTTAGCCGAAGACAAACACTTAACTGACTGGAGCCACCCAGGGTCCTCATCTGTGAAATTTTAAATTTAATTCAGCCACACCAAAATGAGAAAATAGATTATGACACCCAAATTGAAAATTTAAAAAAAAAATGGAAGTAAGGACAACCCTATCCTTTGGGATATCTTTCTTTAATCTCCAGATTGGTGGTGAAATTGAGTACCCCTCCACCATTTTATTCCTTCATCATAGAGCTCACCACATTACACTGGGATCATCTGGTATTTTGCCTTTGCCTTTCTCATCTTACCAAGCCGTGGAAAGGTGGGATCACTGAATTTATCACGTTACTTAGCTAAAATGTTTTCTAACATATGGGTATCACTGCATAAAGGCTTATTGTCTGAACTATTTGAATCGTCACCATTGGGGTCTGTGATTTTGCCAGCTTTCTAGAACTCTTCAAGATGTTTGGTCCATGACATGCCGGAGAGCCTGTGACATATTATTCATCCAGCAAAATGGCAGCCATCTATCCAGTGGTAGCAGAGCTATCTATCCACTGACACACTTAAAAAATAAAAAGCAGTAAGGGAAGTTGGGAAGAGAGATTGTCATGCATACTAAGGCCCCCTTCACCACACACAAAAGGGGCTTTCTGCACTCTTTGGACAATGGAGAATGGGTACCCTGTGCCTGCAGTCATCAAAGCCTATCTCACATAATCTCTGCTAAGTCTCTTCAAAAAACTAAGAAGATACAGAGCCTCAAGGTCTCATCAGAGACAGATGTGAAATATAACTATCAGCCTCCTGAAATAAGTTCATCAGCTCAGAAAAGAACAAACGAGACTTGACAACATTCTTGTCAAGAGAATTGATAGGAAAGGCCAGGGCTTTGCCACATGAGTACACACTGATTGTTGCTCGGGGCTTAGAGAATGACGAGCGAGTGCTCTTCACTGGGAACGTTAGCCATGAACACTCAGAGAAAGAAAAGGGTGATTAGAGCGAAAAGTTGTGAACTCTCAGATGCCATTGTACCTGAGAACAAACTAACATTTTTCTCCCTGAGTTTTTGGAAGCCGAGCTAAAAAGAAAAAGAAAAGGAAAAACCTGCACATTTTTTTTTCCTTTTCATTTGTGATAATGTTTCAATGCCAAAGAGAAAATGTGATGAAAATGCCAAAGAAAAGAACTGTGGAATCTATAGCATTCATTGTGTTTATATAGAGATTATGCTTCTGGTTAACAGCCTCCAGAAGGTAAGCAAGTGCTAGATCTATGCATTTAAAATAGAAGAGAGTGGGCACAGTTCCCACTTTTTTAGTAGAGCAAAATGATTTGGGGGCTGAATATAATTTCCTTTTCCATATAATAAAAACTTTATAAGAACTTACTCTCTAACTCAGTTTCTGTATTTTTTTCTTTGCTTTCTAAAACATCTTCATGACAAAAAGCCGTGTCCACACAGTTTTGATGTTTCCCAACCTGAAACTGTGAGGCAATTAGGCTTGCAAAGGATTAGCAGACATATTCTTGCTCTGGTCTTTATCTGCTCTGATTACGGTCAAAGTTAGTCCCAACCTCTACTCTACTCCTATACTACATGTGTACATATCGGAACACACACACACACTATGTCAGACTTGACTATAAGTTTATGCTCAGTGTATTCAGAGCAAAATAGAATGTGTTCCATTTCTCAGAGCTGTAAATAAATCAGGTTGAGAAACACAGAGGAAGTGTAGATATGAATAAATGATTCCAAATGACTCCATTTACAACATCACCAATATTATTGCATCAAGAAGGTGCCAAGTGTATTGGTTAAATGAATGATGGAACAGGCAATAGCCTACTATCGAAGCCATTAATAATGGGGTCTTGGAAGAATATGTAAAGTCTCTCAAAGATGTCCGTGATATATTGTTGGCTGAATAAACAGACTACAAAACAACGCCTACAGTTTAGTCCCGATTTTGAAATGACAAAAGAGGATCATTTGACCACCAGTCTCATCTGCTTTTAATAGCAAAGAAAAAAAAGAATCTAACCTGAAGCCCTAGAATGTATTTTGAAAAAAAAAAAAAGAAAGAAAAGATGGAAAGGAAAACATTCCAGATAATGTTTTTTTTTCCCCCTCTGAGCGGTAGAATTTTCTCTTGTTTACTTATCTAGTAAACTATACAAAGACAAATGACGAAGAAGATGACCTGCCTTTTCCCAAAATCAGTGAGTTTGAGGAGTTTTGAAAAATAGCCTCACAAATAAGGTATCAGTGGCTATTTTTTTAATTGAGCTATCTTTCAATGAAGAGAAACTGCTTACTCATCTCTCAACCTTAAATAGTAAAATGATGAAATACATAACCTAGCCAGAGTCCCATTAATCATCATCAGTGTGACTGTGAAAACTGCACCTAAGAATGTAGAACTTTCTGTAATTTGGAGCTGTGAGTAAAAGGGAGGGGAAATAGGAGGAAAATAAAAATTAGTAAAAAAAAAAAAAAAATTATCTCCTTACAATCTCTCTTCCATTGTTCTGCTTTTCCATGGATATTTTTAAATAAAATTGTTTCAAAATTACATGAAATACAAAATGTAAAGGTAAATCATTTACGGCTCATAATGTTTCTCCTTTCATCTGGTTCTGTAGGTAGGCTGGGTCTTACCCACTCTGCTTTTCCAGGAAGACCACTGACTGCTCAGAACTAAAAATTATTAATATCACTATATAACGGGAAGGAAACATTATCTGAAACTCAGTTCTCCATTTTTTTTTCCTCTGATAAATTTGAGTCTGGATTTAAGTTAATTCTTATGCTTATTTAGTATTCTGTGGGCATTAAAAGCCAACTCTATGATAACAATAAAGCATCAAAACAACAAGAATAATCAAAGCTGCCATGTATTGGGACTTTACTTGGCTAAACACTTTACATGGCTTATAAATACATACATGTATGTGTATAATATTCACAGAATTTCTTTAAAAAAATATTTTGTTTATTTGACAGAGAGAGAGAGACAGTGAGAGAGAGCACACAAGCAAGGAAGAGGGACAGAGGGAGAAACAGACTCCCTGCCGAGCAAGGAGCCTGATGTGGGGCTCGATCCCAGGACCCTGGGATCATGACCTAAGCCGAAGGCAGAGGCTTAACTCACTGGGCCACCCAGGCACTTCTAAGCCTCACAGTATTTCTGAGGTACTCTTATCCCTACAGTAAGCATTTTAAAAAGACCCCAACACCTGAAGCTCAGACTCATCCCAGTTCACCAAAGCCCAACTAACAATGCAGCACTGGAACCAGAATCAGAAATACAGGTTTTACACATTTCACAGCACTTGCCATAGCACATGCCCTCCCCAGTGTCCATCACCCAGCCTCCCATCCCTCCCACCATCAGAGCCCTGTACCCCTGAAACAAATAATACATTATATGTTAATTAAAAAAAGAATTAATATGGTAGTAGATTTTTAAAATAACTTTACTGAGCTATAATTCATATACCAGAAAATTCGTCTTTTTAAAGCATATGATTTGGTGGTTTGAGAGTGTGCACAGAGTGTGCAGCCATCCCCACGATCAATTTTAGAACATTTTTGTCACTCCAAAAAAAGCATGTCCCCATCAGCAGTTACTCCCTACCCTCCTTCCCCAGCCCTTGAAAACCTCTAACCCTGGTTTCTGTCTCTACAGATTCCTGGTAATTTCTGGTAAATTCTGGTAATTTCGTATAAATGGAAGCAAACACTGAAAAAAAAAGGAAAAGAAAGTGCAGGTTTGTCCAGTTCATAATCCGTGCACCAGATATTGATTTCATACCTCACTTCTGGCTAGTTCTTTAAACACAGATATTTGGTCAGTCACTAGCCCACCAAAGTGTTTTTTGTTTGTTTGTTTCAAGATTTTATTTATCTGGGAAAGAGAGTGAGCATGAGTGGCCGGAGGGACAGAGGGACAGGGACAGGGAGACTCTCCACAGAGCGCGGACAGACTTGGGCTCGATACTGGGACCTGAGACTGAAATCAGATGCTTAACCCATTGAGCCAGAGCCACTCAGGCGCCCCACCAAAGTGTTTGTTAAGTTTAATTAATGTTTCCCCCTGATGGGAAGATGAAGTTACACAGAGGATGCAATTGGATGCACATTCAAATTACAACAGGCCTAAAACCACAAGTAAATGGGAGAAGGTCAGAGGGCTCGTGACCCCATCTCTCTGGTCCTAATCCGTCCTAAGTAGGTTCAGGTGAGCACGAGAGTCTGGCCTTGGAAATAGAGCACAAGCCACAGTGGTACGAAGAGATTCTAATTAGCTCTTTTAATCGTGCATCTCTTTAAATACATTTGTATTTAAGGTGGAGAAATAGGGATACAGCTATTTATGCTTTGGGAGAAAGGAAAGGAGAAGAAAAGTAAAAATGAGGGGGCAAAGAAGAGAAGATACAGAGATTCAGATATTTTTTCTCTCTGCTTACAGCATCCAACTCATTAATTTAAAGTTTCTGAGATGTGATCGGTTCTTTAAAAAATTCAGATTGTCAAAAGTGCAAAATAAATCAACACTGATGTAACAAAACGAGTCAGAAAATGAGGGAAAAAATGACATCTTTCAAGATCAACTGTTCCACAGAGTACAGAACAAGCTGGCAGTGTACCGAACATCATACATTAACTAGCATGAGCACTAAAAAAAAAAAAAAAAAAAAAAAGAAATCTGACAGTCAATGCATATCAGAATTAGGAGGCAAAAGAACCAGTCCTCCCTGGGGACGGATGTGTTGTGATATCTCTGAAGGGAAGGGGTTTCTTAACCAATCCAAAGGTCTTCTACTTTTTTGTGTCTAACATAATACACATTTTGTGTGTCTCTCTTAGAATCCATAGCCACGACAAAAAAAAAAAAAAAAATCACATAGAAGAGGATTAACATGAGTTTGAGATATCCAGAAAGTCTGAAAGTGCAAATCACTTCCTCCATTTATGGATACTTGAATGAATGAATCATTAGTGGATATTATAGACCGGGGTGGCAGGTGGGGCAGAGGAGAGGCTTAGAAACCAGATAAAACTTAAGGAAAATGATTACTTATGTGATGTTTATCCAAAAGGCCATCTCTTATTTCTTCCCTACTAGACAGTCTTTCTTGGCATTAATTCATTTTTTGGTGTGTTTTCAATGAATCTGTGTTAGTCATCTAGGAAACATTTAATACATATTAAAGCACCAGAGATGTCAAACTAAATTTAGATTTTTACCTCTAAGGGACACAGCCAAGTTAATTTTGGGGAGAAAATATCGATTAATCTTATAAGAGAAAGGTGTCTTAGAAATTTGGGATCAATAACCACTGAAGGAGAGTCAAGGAAAAAAAGAGTGAAGAATGCAATGGGAGCTGGCGAAATTTGGACTAGAAGGAAAGGAAAGGGAAGAATAAGGCATGAGAAATAAGACTATACAGAGGAACAGGAGGAACTCAGCATAGGCAGAATTGATTAAGAGAGGATCACTTACTGGAAACTAAAGCAGGGAGCCTTCATGAGGGAATAAAAAAGGCATGGCGAATATGTTCGAAGAAACTAAGGAGAAAGAAAAGCGTGGAAGGAAAAGTTGAAGAAAAAGGAATACTGACTGGAAATGAGATAACATGAGACAAAAGCATCCTACCAAGAAGTTGAACTGTCAAGGTTATTGGCTCTTGTTCTTGAGGCAAACTGCAGAGAAACAGAGAAGGAAATCAATTTAGGGAGGAAAATTTGAAAAGGCTCATGGAGGGCAGAGGTGGGTGGGAGGGTGGGGTAGCTGTATTAATTGGTTTATCCAAAGTGGTGGCTGGGTCTGGGCCTGGAGTAGAGGCAACCCAACACAGCTATGGGAAAATAAAGCAGACTTGTTAGCATTCGTTCTTGCTTTTCTTCCACCGTTGCCTTGGGATAAGGAGAACTTACTTCTACAGTAGCAATTCGGACCTCTAGTACTACTGCAAATGTGAGGAGGAGAAAAACCAGGAAGAATGAGTCCTATGTTATGGAGGAGTCGAGAGAATAAAGGGCGAGACTGGACTAGGGCAGTTCCTTCCCCACTGGGTCTTCTTCAGACCCCCAGGGCTGAGAGGTGCCCCTTAACAAGTCTGCTTCTCTAATGGTGCTTCTGCCTCATGTAGCTAAGGATGGAGCCCTAACCTGAGTGGTTCTGTGGGGTAAGGGCTGATTGAAAGCCACTTTCAAAGGCCAGATTCTCCCCTGGGGCACATTCAACACCACCTTGACTCTGCTCATCTAGTTGAAAAGAAGCCCCCAGCTTCCTACACACACATTGCCTGCCAGAGTGGACAATGAGCCCAGGAGAAAACAGGGTTAAAGATCTAAACACTAAAACATTTGAGGGAACAACTGTTTTGAAATAAGAACCATGAACTGGTTTAGACAGTTTTGTTTTTTGACTATTCTCGACAAAGTCTAAAATTAGAACAGGTGCACCAGAATTTAAAATGAGCAATTTACTTTTCTTTTTAATTAGTTAATTAATTTACTTATTTGACAGAGAGAGAGAGATCACAAGTAGGCAGAGAGACAGGCAGAGAGAGGGGGGAAAGCAGGCTCCCCGCTGAGCAGAGAGCCAGATGCAGGGCTTGATCCCAGGACCCTGAGATCATGACCTGATCTGAAGGCAGAGGTTTAACCCACTGAGCCACCCAGGCGCCCCTAAAATGAGCAATTTAAAGACAAAATTGTAGATTCTCCTACAAGAAAAAAAGTGAAGGAAAAAGAAACGGATAATGTGTAAACAATATTAAGAGAAAAAAGATTAACAAAAGTGCTATCATCCAGAAGACAGGACATTCAAAAAGAAAGAATATAAAAGTGGAGAGAAGGAAATATTTGAAAAAATAATAAATCCCTCATGATTAAAAAAACAATGAAAAATAGATTTAATGGTTCCATAAAATGCCAGAGCATGAATACTTTAAAAAAAAACAAAAAACTCCCATGTAAAGTAGAGGAAATTTAAGGCTATTAATGAGAAAACTTAGAATTACCTTAATAATTTCAAGAATGAGAAAGCATAGTATATACAAAGCAATCAGAACAGTGGATGCAAGAAGACAATGGGGTATATTTTGAAATGCTGAGAATAAGGAATTTGAACCAAGAATTTTGTTTCTGGCCAAACTATGATTCAAACACAGGGTAATAATTAAAAAAATATTCCCAGACATAGACACCTTCAAAATTTTACCAAATAAATACCGACTGGTAAGACAGTCTTGAATTGAGTTTGTAAGAAAAGAGGAAACATACATACAAACATTGCAGGAGATTTAAGAAGCAGAAAGTGAATAAACATCTAGTCAATGTTTGTTGTGGTCTTTTCAAAGTAGCTAAGACCAAGGGAAAGAAAAAAATAGGAAATACAGGCATTATAAACCCCAAATTAAAAACAATTATTAGCACTATGAGATGGGAGAGACCAAGCTAGGAGCTTTCTCAAATTCTTGTCTTATTATTGGAAAGTTACAGATTTTAATTTTTTAAAAATAAGAGAATGGAGAGATTTTAAAGAAATAAAGTGATCACTTCCTCTAAAACTCAACTAGGTAAGGCAAAGTGATGCTCATTTTGAGAACCATGTGCGGACAACATAGATTTTAAATCTGCTAAATGATACTGCTGATCTGAACAGGCAGTTAGGAATTGCAGGGCCAAGATCTAGAAGAATAAAGAAATATGGAAAGGTGAACTAGGCACTTGGCAACCATTTTTACTCTGGGAAGTTTCTGCCTACTTGAGAAAAAGAATCTGAGAGGCTGAGAAGCTCAGCAGAGAGAATGAAGACTACACAGTCCAGGGCCCACCGAGGAAAGTCAGGTGGCTAATAAAACCCCATCCTTTGAGTTGGGGACCAAAAGAGCTTCATACTAGGTTTGAGCGCGAACGGAAATAGACTAGAGAGCCAAGGGACCAAAGTCCCCAAATAATTTTCAATCCCTACTTGAAATAAGGTGATCCCTATTAAAAAGAAGCATTGATTGTCCTCCTTCCCTCTAGCCAAATGCAAACTCAAACTTCTTTCATGAAAGATACAGGAACCCATGGTCTCTACAGTTTTTATGTACCATATCCAGCACACAGTGTAAATAATCAAAGCTGTGAAATTAGAGGTCAATAAGATCATAAAATAAGAGGAACAACAGAAAACAGAAAATCACCCAAAAGGGATCCAGACTATAGCATTATCAGACACAGGATCATTAAAAGGATAAATCTAAAAATATGATCTGTAGAAGGCCACAATAGTAACAAATAATAATAACAGACATGATTAAAAGGTATAAACCAAATGGACAGAAACAGAAGAGTAGAACAGAATTGTAGTGTTCTCAAGTCCTTATATTTTCTGGAAAAATGTAGAAGTATAAATTTATACTAAACTAATAAAGTATGCAGGCTATAAGGAAATTATTGAAAAAAGGATACTAATTATAAAGGACAACTGGAATAAAAATAAAGCATAGTATGAAAAGAGGAAAATGTTAAAAAAAAGATGGAAAACAAATAGTAATAACATGACAGATACAAACTCATCATATCACTGTTAACATTAATAATGGTGATTACATGTAAATAAACTAAATGCTCCAAACAAAAGAAAGAAATCATCTAAATGGGTTTCAAAAAGAAAAAAAATGAAATATTTCTTATTACAGGAGAAAGATTTAAAATCTAAAACTATTAAATAAATAAATATAAATATGAATAAATAAATGAATAAATAAAATCCAAAACCAAAGAAACTTTGAAAGGTAAACTCTATATACCCTGCAACCATTAGCCAAAAGAAAACTGGTATAGTTCACTTATTATTATAAGTAGAGTATTTAAAGAAAAAATTACTACTACAGATAAAGTGAAAAACTTGACTGGTTGTAAAAATTCTAAACTTATTTGCATTTAATGTAAATGTGTAAATGTGATATCAAATCAGAATTCCATAAAATGTGAAATGTGTAAATTCATAATCTCAATGGGAGATTTTAAAATACATTTATCAGTAACTGTAGCTATAAGCAGACAAAAGAAATCAGAACAGAAGCAAAATATTTGAACAACATAACTAAAAAAATTCACCCAATCAACTAAGTAAAACACTGCACTTAGCCACTACAAAATGCACTTTCTTTCCAAGCACAAGTGTACCATTTCCCAAAATTAACCACCTACTGGTCCATAAAGCAAGTCTCAACAATATTAAAAAATGAAATTATGAGGGGCGCCTGGGTGGCTCAGTGGGTTAAAGCCTCTGCTTTGGCTCGGGTCGTGATCCCAGGGTCCTGGGATCAAGCCCTGCATCGGGCTCTCTGCTTAGGGGGAAGCCTGCTTCCCTTCCTCTCTCTCTGCCTGCCTCTCTGCCTACTTGTGATCTCTGTATGTCAAATAAATAAATAAAATCTTAAAAAAAATGAAATTATGCACATTATATTCTCTTCACAGTAGTCTAAGCTTAGAAATCAGTATCCAAAAGATTAGAAAATCTCCATCTGTTTAGAAGCTATACACTTTTATACAACCAACAAATCAAAAAAAGAAATCACATTGGAAATCAGAAAAAAAATTTAACTGAATGAAAATGAAAAACTGATAAATAAAATTGTTAAAATAAAATTATAGGGGCACCTGGGGTGCTCAGTCAGTTAAACATCTGCCTTCATGTCTGCTCCCGTCATGATCTCAGGGACCTGGGATGAAGCCCCATGTTGGGCTCCCTGCTCAGGGGAAGCCTGTTTCTCCCTCTGCCTCTGCCCCTTCCCCCCAAACCCCAGCTCATGCTGGCTCACTTGCTTGCTTGCTTTCTCTCTTGTGCTCTCTCTCAAATAAATAAGTAAAATCTTTTAAAACAAAAATAAGATTATAGCAATATTTGGGGCATTCAGCTGGCTCAGTCACTGAAGTCTTGATCTTGGGATTGTGAGTTCGAGCCCCATATTGTAGAGATTACATAAAAATAAAATATTTTTAAAAAAGAATTACAGCAATATTTAAAGGAAAATATAAAGCTGTAGATGTATAGAAATATATTAAAAAAATTAAAAAATACAGGTGCCTGGGTGGCTCAGTCAGTTAAGCTTCTGACTCTTGATGGCAGCTCAGGTCTTGATCTCAGGGTCATGAGTTCAAGCTCCACAGTGGGCTTCATATTGGGTGTGGAGCCTACTTAAAAAATAAAAAGTTTTAAAAAGTGTCAGATGTATATAAATGTGTACGCTTGTTTCTGGAAAATACACCCATCAACTTCATTAAGTTTGTTTCTATTCATTTGCCAGAAGATTCTTAATGGAAGCATTGCTGAATGTTAAAATTTTTCAGCACCTATGTTCACAATATTTTTCACCATGAATCTCTTGATTATGCTAACAAGTTGCTTAATGCTGACCATTTCTTGCATTCCTGGGATACACACTAAATATTCAAGATATGATAATTTTTAATGTACAGTTACATTTCACTAGTTGGTGTTTTATTTAAAATTTCTCACATATGAGGATAGCTTACAAGAATGTTTTCCTTTTGTGTATTTTCTTTTAATAAATATAAACTATTCTTTCACCGGTTGGTGATTAAGATGATAATGCTGTCTTGGAATGACTTGGGAGGCTTTCTATTTTTTCCTCTTTTCTGGAATAGCTCTGGAGAATTGTAAACTCTTTGAAGAATTATTCAACCTTCTGCTGGCTGCCTTTGGTGACAGTGAGGGGTATCATTATTTATCCACATCTGGACCCCACATTGTTTTATTGGTCTATTTGTATATTCTTGTGTAGCTAGTTGCCTTTAATCATCTATTGGAAACCAGGTATCAAATGAAAATCCCTTTTCCTCAGTGGCACTGAGGATAATGTCTACGTAAGAGATTCTGTTCAGCAGCCCCACAGAAGAGAAGCAGTCCTGGGATAGAGCAGGGAGAGCCGAGACCTATACATGAGATTTAATCACATTCCAAACTCCTTAGAGAATCTGAAGCAAGCACAGGATTATAAGAAGAAACCATTCTTATAATTCTTCTTATAATTATTCTAAGAATCAGAAAACCAGTCAGGAAATAAGTAACTTTGCTTCATAATATCTAAAGTACAAAATAATCAAACAAAAACAATCATTGGCACTTACTAATTCAAGCTATCTAGATGCCCAGGTATATATTCTGCCTCTTGGAAGTAAAGGCATACCCAAAGTGTTATATGTTGTTACTTCTATTTACACTTTTCTTGAAATAAATCTCAGAAATATTTACATAACCTAAAGCTGACACCATAAACTTTAGTCCTCTTAAAGCTTCCACATGAAGTGGAAAGCTGGATAGTTTTTCAACTTCTAAATTTGCAGAACCAGCACTTCAAAATGATAGGTATATAGAGCCACCACTGTGACTCTGTGACAAGCCCATCCTTCACTCAAAACATAGCCAAGGGAAGTATCATTGTGACCCAAAGTTTATGCTTGTCAGTCTGGGCATATTTCAGAAACATGCCTTTCCCAAATACTAGTTTTAAGAGAACAAGTTTCTACCTAAAATCAAAGAAAAGCAAGAAATGAAGAAACCATCTAAAGCTATTTGGGAATAATTGGTTCAGTCAGTATAGGCTTGCATTTTCTGTAGCCTGGGTTTTCAAGATGGCCATTTCATTCACTCATTTATTGTAGTGATTCTGCTAGATCAAAACCTAACTCAGATAGGATCCACCAATATAGAATTAACAAACACACCAATTGAGATAATAATGGAAATGTGTAAAATACAAGTGGTGTGAATAAGTTTAGAAAAGGGGGGGCGCGTGGGTGGCTCAGTCGTTAAGCATCTGCCTTTGGTTCAGGTCATGATCCCAGGGTCTTGGGATCAAGCCCCATATGGGCTCCCTGCTTAGCGAGGAGCCTGCTTCTCTCTCTCCCACTCCCCCTGCTTGTGTTCCTTTCTCACCGTGCCTGTCTCTGCCAAATAAATAAATAAAATCTTTAAAAATATATAAGTTTAGAAAGGCTGTATTAATCAAACAATGAGGAGGAGATAACTGGATACTACTTAAAAAACAAACGAGCTCCTCCATTATAAAATACTAAAAATAAATTTGAAATGGATAAAAATCTAATTATGAAACATAAAATATTAAAAGAAAATCAGTCAGTAGTCTTAGAGTTCTGAAGTCAAGGAGGCCCATCTAAACATGACACCAAACACTGATAAAAGATTAACAGGCTTCACTATACAAAAAATTACAACATTCTTTTCTTTTTTTTTTTTTAAAGATTTTATTTATTTGTCAGACAGAGATCAGGCAGAGAGGCAGGCTGAGAGAGAGGAGGAAGCAGGCTCTCTGTGGAGCAGAGAGCCCGATGCGGGGCTCGATCCCAGGACCCTGGGATCATGACCTGAGCCGAAGACAGAGGCCACCCAGGCGCCACCCAAAATTACAACATTCTTAAGAACAAAATTCCCATGATAAACTAATAAATCTAGTTAATAAGTTAGCCAGTTAGCTATTCAGTTAGAAGTGTCGTCATACCAAATAACATTTGAGGAAACTCAAAAATATATATGTGTCTAGTAATATTTTACTATTTATTTAAGATTTTATTTACTTATTGGACAGACAGAGATCACAAGTAGACAGAGAGGCAGACAGAGAGAGAGGAAGAAGCAGGCTCCCTGCTGAGCAGAGAGCCTGATGCAGTGCTCGATCCCAGGATCCTGGGATCACGACCCAAGCTGAAGGCCGAGGCTTTAACCCACTGAGCCACCCAGGTGCCCCAATATTTCACTATTTTAAAAAATACTCCAGAAGACTGTAGAAATAAGAAAGTAAAGGTTGAAAATATGATTTTATAAAGTCACAAAACCACAAGGACAGACTAGGTGTACTGCACTGTCATAAGCTCTCCATTACTTCAATAACACCCAGTTCTGTATTGAAGTACATATTTTAAATGATCCCAAATATCTATTGTGACTTAAGAGAACTTACACTTAAGAGGTCCAAGATAATACTTATATTTACACCCTTGAAACATATTCAAGTATAGCTAAAATGGTAGCACCCTTTCAAAACATGTTTCAGGTGGGTTTACAGAGTTCTTCTGAAACTAATATCCACTGGGGAGAAAGTAAGTGTGTTTATCATTTGTTTTGATGAAAATAATAACATTTTCAACCTTAAGAGGTGGAATAAGAAACTGCAATGAGAGATCTCAATACTTTTCAATGAATTATTTCAATTGTTTGCAGATAACTGGACAGTTCTCAGATACTCAAAAGTGCCCCAAAAGTTCTGGGTATTTTGTTTTACAAAAGTATATTTTCATTATAAAATAACACAAATACATTATAGAAAACAAGGGGAAATTCCACAAAATTCCACATCAACACAACCAATATCAGACATTTCACTTCTTGCCTTCAATACTTTTCTCCTTTTTTATCTGCTTAGATCTAAGAATTTGACCTCCACTTGACTATTTCTACAACGAGCAAAAGGATTTCTGGAGCTAGTACCAGCCCCATTAGGGTAATCACCAGTTCTAAATCAAGATAAGTCCAAGGTAATGAGGTTTTCCAATGTCACAGAGAAAATCCTTGGCCCCCCGCCAAGTGTAATACTTTTGTATAGGAAAAGCCTTGTAGGATACATTGAGCCAATAGCATAAGTTAAAGTAGTTCCAAATACGAGTAATGTTACTTACTACATGGCTCCTTTTTCTTCTCCTGCATCTTAGCTCTATTTCTGTCTATTGTTAAAGAAATTTATTTTTTACCAGGTAGCTACGTGGATTAGTCACCTATTCAAGGCCAATCCAAAAACCAATTCTTATGTTTTAAGTTCAATCTATTTCTTCTGTTTGCCAAGTTTTTGGTGATATACGATGAAAGTGAACCTTTTAAAATGTGTATAGGCAGGAAAATCAAAGCCTTCTGAAACTTTTGGGCACTTGAACAGAATTCAGTCATCTGTGTGTGAGATCTGCATATAACTAGTAGTGACATTTTACAAACGCAACATGGCCCAAATGTTATAAAAACTGATTGTAAGGCTGTGTTAGTAAAATATTCAACTTGGTGTGAGTGAAATAACATGTTTTTTTCCCCACATAAAAATATACTTACACGTCTTCAAATACATGAGGAACTACTATATGTTAATTTCTGACTTTGAATAGGAAAATATATATTTCTTATAAAAATCGCTATTATCTTCTACCGTTCCATCATGATTTCACATGCACATACACCAGGGAATTATACAAATCAAATTAATTTACCTTGGTATTTCCTAGAAATTTACTCTCCAAATTTTACATTATTAAATTCCTAGTGTTACCAACAAATTAGCTGAAAATTTTGTTTTTCTATTAATAATAAAAAAATTCATTCTAAAACTTCCTGTCATATTTTAGAAACATGTATCCTGATTGATTTGAAAACGCAATCAACTGAAAACCCAAAGACTAAATTAAAATACCAAGCCATGCATAAGTATGAAAATGCAAAGATGTCTTGCTAACATAATTCCTTATTCATAATCACTAGGAACCTGGCATCAAAAAGAACAGAACCCTGGGTAAAAGTTGTAACTACACTTCACAAGGACTTGCTGGGGAAAAGATATCAGTACATTGTGGCAATGACATCACAGGACTTGGTAGCCTTGGTCCTACCACTGACTATCTGTACATATGATTCTTGATTAATCCTTCTGCTCTCTGAGCTATGACTCCATGGAAAAGTGCTTAGGGCCACACAGATTCAAGAACAATTCAAATAAAAGAGAAAAAAGATCAACAAATTTTAATTACACCAAGAACTCTGAAAATGAAAAGTCTACAGTTTCAAATATTTTCTGGGTAAGCTCTCTGTCAAGTAAAAGATGGAGCTGGCTATTTTATTTTTATAAGCAGTTCTTGAAAATGAATGGCTGAAATGAAATGAAATGGCTTGCCGGTATTTTTCTTGGAGTGGGGGCGGGGGATTGTCTTCCAATTCTAAGAAGGTAAAAATCTTTCCAGAAATTACTTCCATGGCTTTTCTTATCTTGACCCAGGTTCTTCTCTTTCTTTTTTTCCCTTTACTTCTCTCTTTTTATTTTTTTTATTATGTTATGTTAGTCACCATATAGTACATCATTAGTTTTTGATGCAGTGTTCCAAGATTCATTGTTTGTGTATAACACCCAGTGCTCCATGCAATATGTGCCCTCCTTCATACCCATCACCGGGCTCACCCATCCTCCCACCCTTCTCCCCTCTAAAACCCTGTTTGTTTCTCAGAGTCCACAGTCTCTCATGGTTCATCTCCCCCTCCAATTTCCCCACCTTCACTTTTCCCTTCCTTCTCCTAATGTCCTCCATGCTATTCCTTATGCTCCACAAATAAGTGAAACCATATGATAATTGACTTCCTCTCCTTGACTTATTTCATTAAGCTTAATCTCCTCCAGTGCCATCCATATTGATGCACAAGTTGGGTATTCAATCTTTCTGATGGCTGAGTAATATTCCATTGTATGTATGGACCATATTTTCTTTACCCATTCATCTGTTGAAGGGCATCTTTCTTTCTCTTTAAAATCACCTTTACTTCTTCTTTTTCCCCCTCTCTAACTCATCTTGGTAAAAAGTATCTACTAAACCTCTCTTCTCTGAAGCCTGATCTTGCATCCATGCTCACACCTCTGCCCACTTTCTACTGCATGTTGAGGGGCCGAAGTTCCAATTCTGACCCATTTGGAATAACAAAGATGGAAAGCTAAGTGAGATATAGAGAGTGAATCCTTCTAGGACAGTCCCTACCTTGAGTACTGTCTGGATACTTTCCTGATATTTCCATGTTATGCTACTTGACAAACAACTCCCTCCCAAAAGAAAGAAACTATATGAAGCCGTCAGCTTCTCCGAGCTTGAAGAATTATTCATGACAAAAATGGAAACCCCATCCACCCAATTTTATATTCTTCATTCACTGAGATTCTGTGGGCAGTAGTAGAGTTTCTCAGAATGTACTTCAGAAAATATGCAGGTAATCTTCACATTCAATACCATCAATTAGCTCCTATTTCAAAATGGATTTTCCTGTCCTCCAAAAAAGCCAATGCCCATTTACTTTGATCTCTTTATAGTTGTCCTTCCTCTTTAGCTAGAAAGTCTTTCCTTGATGTTAAGTATCTGCCAACTTGGAAAGCTAAAGCACCCGAAACTGGCAGAGAGACATTATTGTCATCCCTATGTTTCATTTTCCCAGAACCAGCCATAGGGGGAAAGAAATAAAAAATAAAAAGCCTATTTTCACATGCAACTGACACTAGCTCAGTTGCTGAGATTAGCTTGTGAGGGTGGGGGAAACGTGTACCAGTTCCCTTTCATATATGTATCCTTTTTATCCTCTTCCATCTGCAACTCAATGGAGAGAAAATGTGATGGGTTGGAGAAATCTGTTCATTCTGGTAAACTGTTTGGAGGTGTCAAGGCTAAGAATAGTCATGGGCTGACATTAAATAGTAGGGACACATGCTGAGCTGGCTCACCCAAAGCTGGTGTCTACAGCAGCACACTAAATTCGAATTTAGATGGGAGACCTTTTTTAGAATATTCTTGGGTCTGATCAGAGGCATTTCAATTTATAGATGCAATGGGGCCCTTGTAGGCATGAATTCCCATGGACAAGATTAGGCCAGGTGCTCTTAAGAACCGTCTTGAAGCCAAAACACAGGTGAAAACCACCACAATAAACTCCTCTCTATCACGCGGGAGGAGAATTTTCCCTGAACAAAGAGGCAGAACTCATAGAAGGTAAGCAGGTTAAGTAGGAAAGCCAACCCAGAAGAAATTTGTAACGCTTTCTAAAATTATGGAACAATCCTGTTTTTTGACGTTTTCCAGCTTGCAGATTTGTCTCCGAGCTTAGCTGATTCACATCTTGGCAACACCCGTAGCCAGCCTAGGTTAAATATATGTCTAAATCTATGTCACTGTAAATGTCACGATTACAGCAAAAATACCCATTTCCTTTGAAGCTATTTCCACTTCCAGTCATTGTTCCTTTACGTCACTTGTACATGTTTACCCTTGGATGCCCGAGTGGTTAAACTGGTAGATCTGGAAAAGAAGAGGTCACTCTTTAGAGCAAGTTTGGGAAACAATTTGTCTGTGGACATAATCGTTCTACTCTGGAGAATTTTCCAAGTTCTCTATTAGAAATGGATCTTTCAGGGCACCTGGGTGGCTCAGTCAGTTAAGTGTCTGCCTTCGGCTCAGGTCGTGATCCCAAGGTCCTGGGATTGAGCTTGGAATCGGGCTCCCTGCTCAGTGGAGAGTCTGCTTCTCCCTCTGCCTCTGCACCCCCCCCCCCCGCCCATTCTTTTTCTCTCTCTCTCTCATTTTTAAATAAAATCTTAAAAAAAAAAAAAGGATCTTTCACATGCTTTCAGATTTTACCAAACTACTCTTTAAAAGTCTGTTTTCTTTCATAAACTATCAAACAAGTTTGTTCAAAGAGATGTGTTAATTCACAGACTCACAGGGCAAGGAGCCTTAGGCTTGAAAGCTCCTGTGGCGTTCAAGTACGTAACTCTGCCTCCAGGCATGGCCCTCCCAAAACCCTGTCAAGATAACTGAAAGTGTAACCCGGGTCTCCTAGAGCTAGAGGAAAGAAATTGTCAGTGATCCCAATGTTTAGACACCCCATATCGCCTACCTCTATGCCTAAAAGTGATCCCCCATTTTGTTATTTAAAACTGTTTCTTCATATTGTGTTCACCACAGTTGGAACACATATGCTAATAAGCCCAAGAGTCCTGCAATTCCACAGACATTAGGTCAACAAATACCCATTTCTCTTTCCTTTTCCCCACAGCTCCACATATCAACGTTTTAGTCAATACCACTGTTCTGTGTTCTTGCATTACTATGGGAAAAAATACATTCCTCTATGCAAATAACTTGCATTCTGGGTTTATTTTTTCTTCAACATTCACTGAAAGCTCCTATGAGTTGGACCAGTTCTAGGGATAAACAAAACATACAAAACCCCTGCCTCTTTGAAATGTAGAACCACAGGTGGCTGGATGGCTCAGTCAGTTAAGCGGCTGCCTTTGGCTCAGGTCATGATCCCAGAGTCCTGGGATCAAGTCCCACATCAGGCTCCCTATTCTGCTAGGGAGTCTGCTTCTCTCTCTGTACCTTCCCCCTGCTTGTGCTCTCTTAAATAAATAAAATCTTAAAGAAAGAAAGAAGTGTAGAACCAATCCCATGGGGAGAGTAGACAATCAACAAAGTATTCAGGTAAAAGAAAAGAAATGCAGACATAGATTATAGCTTTTTTTTTTTTTTTTAATGAGAAAGGAAAGCCCATGACAAGTACAGATTTAGGAATCAAAATATGGAATTTGGGTTTGGACATACTGTTTGAGATGCCTATGATTTTTCATTACATTAGTTAAATAGACAGTTGGATTTATGATTCCAGAGTTGAGAATAGATATCTAGGAATCACCTGTTGACTCCAATTTTACTTGGGATTAATTTCCCCATCTCATTTATTTTGTGATGAGGAGCCTGTCCTTTCCCTTTCAGCCCATCTCCCCACTCTGTACTTCTTTATCTTCTGGTCAGAATAACTGCTTCATTTCATCAAGTGTTATTTCAGTATTCTAATACAACTTGACAAATATTTCCTTGACTATATTTGATTTCTAAGTTTAATGAGAAATCTCACCTTCTCCCAGATAATACTTTTACCAAAAGTTATTAGGTGTTGACTTTGTGCTTTGTACTTTGTTAAGCATTTCATATATATCCTGTCATTTAATTCTCCAAAACCTTTATGAAACAGGTATGACTACAATCTATGTTTTGTCAATGAACAAACTAAAAAGCAGAGACATTTGCCTCAGGTGACACAATCAGTGCCTTAAATGCCAAGTTATTACCAGCTGTACAGTCTCCTGATGTCTCCTGACACCAGGCTTTTCCACACTGTAAGGATATGTATTTCAAGTCTAAAAATATCCACTAAGCACCAGTGACTGTGATGAAGCCTCTAGAGAACTGGGCTCAAGACGAGCTGGGATCCAAGAAAGACCTACACTGATGTTTACAGAAATTAGGAGAGGGGAAAGATGGGGCATTGCTAAGCATCTTTGCAGAATTAAGAATTACCTTTAGTCTTCACACCAAGAGTTAATGTTAATTAAAGCCTTAAGTAAATCAAGGAACTAGCCCAGTTCTTAGAAAATGTGAAAGCAAGGACTTGACTTACAGCATGGCTTACTCCAGTGCCGTACCTTTCGACTGTGAGAAGTTTCTGAATCTTTAATTCTTCTCCTGGAAGAATCTAAACATTGAGCTTGGTTGGGTGTGTAGACTAAAATGTTTTCTCCCCTGCCATGAATTTGTAATTAGATAGCACCTGTGAAATAATAAAACCTATCTATCTATCTATCTATCTAGGCTCCTCTCTCCCACGCCCATCCTGGCACAGAGCTCCTAAAACCCCAATAATTTCCTAAGTGATAAGAATATCTCTTGGTCCTTGACCCTGTCTCCAACACAGGGTTTCTAAAACCTTTGCAAATTTTTAAGTGATTACAGCACCAGGAGCATCTTTTGTTCTACGGAAGCAACTGTGGGCAGGCTCCTGGATGGGGACCACTTACCAGAAAGATTAAGCCACAACTAAAAGCTTAGAATTGCAGCCTACCCACCCCCATACTTGAGAGAGGAGAGGGGCTGGAAATGGACTTAATAATCCATCATGCCTACAGGAGAAAGCCTCCATACGATCCCAATGGTACTAGGTTCAGTGAGCTTGCAGGCAGGTGAATGCACGCACATACCAGGAGGGTGATGCATCCCAACTCCAAAGGAACAGAAGCTCCAGAACTCAGGACCCTCTCAGATCCCACTCTATGTATCTTTTCATCCAGTTGTTCATCTGTATCCCTTATTATATCCTTTAATAAATTGGCAAAATGTGTTTCTGTGGGGTCTGTGAGCCACTCAAGCAAATTAATCAAACCTTAGGAAGGGGTCATGGGAAGCTCAGATTTATAGCCATTAGTCCTAAGTGCAGGTGTCAGCCTGGACTTGTGACCGGCCTCTGAAGTGGGGTGGAAGGAGCATCGTGGGACCGAGCCCTTCACCTGCGTGGTCTGACGCTATCTCTAGGTAGTGTCAGAACGGAGTTAAATTGTAGGACACCCAGCTGGCCTCTCAGAATTGTTTGGTGCCAGAAAAAAGCCACACATCTGGTGACCAGTAGTGTCAGAAGTGGTGTGTTCTGTGTGAATAGTAAAAGACACGCACAGGAAGAGAAAGGCTTAGGTTTTCCCACTCAGCATCATCTGTCTGTGAATGATGGAAAATAGCTATCACTTATTGGGGAGATAAGATACATATACTCAACTAAAAAGTGATTCACCCAAAGCTGTCCATAAATTAAAGGCAGGACCTAGAATCACACAGATGCTCTGTTTCCAGTCCTGTTTTCTGTGCTGCCATGTATGTATACAAGAGAGCCTATTAAGT